>LOEQ01005954.1:125007-139419 GCA_001685075.1 Bramus lutescens | reverse complement strand
TTGGTCAAATAAAGAAACTGCCTTGGCCTTTTGATAGGCCAGCCCTTAGGTAGAGTAGACAGAACAGAATGCTGGGAGGAAGAAAGCAGAGACAGGCAGACACCATGAATCTCCAGCCCGAGACGGACGTAGGTTAAGATCTTTCCTGGTAAGCTACAGCCTCGTGGTGCTACACAGATTTAATGGAAATGGGTTAATCAAGATGTGAGAGTTAGCCAATATGGGGCTAGAAATAATGGGCCAGGCAGTGTTTAAATAAATACAGTTGCCGTGTAATTATTTCTGGTAAAGCTAGTCGGAAGCTGGGAGGTGGGAACACAGCCCATCGCTCCTTTAGCACAGATAACCGTGTGAGGACATAAGATGTCAGAGTCACACAACACGTAACTTAATAGTTACACACTGCAGACTTGAAAAAGCAGCAAGTAAAATACCAGGTTTGTCCCCCACCATCACAGTAACTTCATGTTAAATACATGGCTGAAGAAATGAGGATCAGCGAGGTTAAACCCAGCAATTTCACAAATAAAACTTCTATCTCCTAATCTTAATAGTTTCTTCTATTAGTAAATACTCCTTTAAAATACTTTTTAAGGGCTGGAGAGATGGCTTGGCAGTTAAGTACACTGGCTCCTCTTATAGAAGATTTAGGTTCAATTCCCAGCACCCACACAGCAGCTCACAACTGTCTGCAACTCTGGTCCTAGGGGATTCAATGTCCTCTTCTGACCTCTCCAGCTACCAGGAACACACATGGTACACAGACAAGCATGCAGTCAAAGAAGCCATACACAAACAATAAGCCAAATTAAAAAAAAAATCTTAAGGCAGAAAGTGATAAACTGGTGAAGGCTATTAAAGAAAGCATGGATTGAGGCATGGTGACACACGCCTTTAATCCCAGTTCTGGTCAGAGACAGGTGGATCTCTGGGAATCTGAGGATTCCTCTATCTACAGAGTGAGTTTCAGGCCAGTCAGGGTTATAGAGTAAGACCTTATCTTATATATATATGCATTACACACATAATATACATATATTTATATTATATATACACACATAGTATTATATGTTATATATAATTTTTATATATATATATAATGTTTATATATAAAAGCACAGAGTACAGCTCATCTTTTACAACAACAATAAAATAGTCCATAGACAAATGGATGTGATGAATTTCATTCTAATACTTTTGCAAATTACGAACACTGTAACTGGTTTCATTATAAAAGGATACCGACATGCTACATGGGAATTCCTAAATGCTTTTTATTAGAAATAAACTAATGATGCCATCAGGAAACACACAGTCACAGCCAAAGTAATTATCTCTGGTCTTCAGACTGTTGCACCACAACAATCCAGGAGCCTATCAAAGGAGGCAGGGAAGCCAGGAAAGAGGTCACAGGATGATGGGACTCACAGATAAGCCCCTGCACTGTCTCACTATGTGACACTAGGAAGAGAGAAGGACCTCACAAAAACTATCACTTACATAGGCAACAGACAGGTACTTGCTCCAGCTACCTCACAAGAGATGTGACAGATATGCACTGTGACTTTTCACCAGGACTGGACAAAGGAACTTAGAGAAAGGTATGAAAATAATAGCTCTTTAATCTGTCAAGAATTTGGAGCACTGCAGACGGTGACATATATTAGTAAGCATAGTTCTTCACAAAAACAGAAATGGGTAGCTTTTTTTCTCAATAAAATACTCTCCCTGCAAGTCTCCTGGCAAAAGAGTAGTTGTGCAGGCGGCCCAGGAAGCAGCAGGCCCCCTGGTGGACAGAGACATTCTTAAGTGTAAGAATCCTAGAATAATTTTCTGGAAAACAAACACACTGTTCCAGATAAAAGAGCAGAAAACTCCAGCTGTTCTGGTAGACCTGTTAGAGGTCAGCACACATCTAACCCCAGAATACCACTATGTTCCTAGCTGGGAACGCATGGATGAATGGGCTATGGAATAGGAAGACCACCAGTTCCACGAGGCATACTCACGTCTTCTTTTTTCTTAGTTATTACAGCAAATACTTTGGTCTGATTGTCTGCATCTTGTGACAAGCGATAATGACCCAGCAAAATTGCATCCGTTCTAAGAAATAATAAACACATCTTAAATCAACCAGTCATAGTTAATGGAGTAATCTAGGAAACTAAGCTACAGCACCACTTGCTCAACTCGCCTGCAAAGGGTTACTAGGATGAGAATGAACTTTAACTCCTATTGTACAGGCTGCCTAGGGAAAGGCTTCTGAAGACTGCCCCCAAGCCCTGTGCCTGCTTTTAAGTCATACATATTCAGCCAGAGGAGGTTAAATCTGAAAATATGGACTGGCCAGAAAGCTATATAAAAACACTACCTGGTATTCCTAGTTCTTAAACGGGGAACAATGGACTGAGGCTCCTCAGGGGTTGTCAACATCATCACATGGCCATCGGGAAAGAATCTTATGTACCTAAATAAAAAGAAAAATACCAACACCACTACACACACAATATAAAGCATGTCCTTATTAGTTTGCAGCACCTACACTTGGTCATAGCTGTGAAACCCATCAGCAAAGCACTGCTAAGATAGGAACGCACGCACGACAAAGTCAGCCAATAAGGACAACTAAGGCATTCTATAAACTCCCTTGGATCTGCTGATCTTTTCGTTTTACTCACTGGATAAACATTAACTTGGATCTTTTCGACCCAGATTCTTTAAAGCCACAGATGCAGGCCAGAATGTAGCTTAATTGACAGAGTAGTCACTTAGCATAGACAAGGCCCTGTATTGACCCCGCAGCAGCATAAACTAGGTGTAGTGGTATATTTCTGCAATTCTTAGCAATCAGGAGGTAGAAGCTGGAGGATCAGAAGTTCAAGGTCATCCTTAACTATGTAGTGAGTTTGCAGCAAGCTTCAGACAATAAAACAAATTACAAAAACAACAACAACAACAACAAAAAAAAAACACCCTTGGCTCTTTTCTTAAAGTTCTCTATTTCCCTAAGGCACTAATGAACACCCAACAAAGTGGGACCCAATAATCAATATATCAGCACTAATCTACTTATTCTCAGCAGCAGTCACATGTGGTAACACTAAGGCTGGGGGGACAAGCCTTGTATGTTATAATCATAACAAAGAAAAAGGGCTCTGGACTGCAACTAGGGGCTGAAGGAATTATAAAATTTATATTAATCTTTTGGTTTTTGAGTGCAGTTCCTGTCATAATACTGGATAAAAATACTTAAGATCATTCTGTGGGTAAATCATAAGCAACAGAAAACAGACTGAATAACTAAGGAGCTGATACTGGCGAGCGCTCTCACTCACTCCGTGTACACAGCTCTACCTGTAGTATTCCACTTGGTGCCAGGCTCTATAGAAACCATCCAGAGACTGCTCTCCCTGGCGGATATATGTGGTTTTACTGATGTACACACCTAGAAAAAAACAGTTGTCTTAAAAGTACATAAATGCAATTTAAGTCAGAATCATATACCATAGTGTTGTTTCCCTTAATTATGCTCATACATAATTTAGTCTATTACAGAAAAGTACTTACAACAGTGCATTTATCAAAATGATCACTGTAGATCATGACATCTCCTGAGTTGAACTTACCATCAAAGCGAACACGAGGCCGTTCTAAAAACATCTCTCTCCAGGATGAGTATGGGACCAGTTTCATACAGCCTCTGCCCCATACTTTCAAGCAAGCCAGACGCCATATTTCAGGGTCTCTAGGTAGAAAGCACATCACCAATAAGTGTTAAAAGCTAAGTCCTTAGAAGCAATGAATATTTTGACTACCATGCATTTCTTTTTAATTTGACAGCTATTTGTTGAGCTCCTTCGAGACACTGTCTCAAAAGGCAGGCAGAGGACCTTTTGTATACTGGTGAGAGGAATATGCAGGCAGAGTGCTCAGTGTAAAATCCAACCACAGAAGTAGTTAGACAGGAACGACACTGTTCAATAAACTGGCCCTTTGGGCAGGGTGACCACAGGGACAGGCCAGTGCAAGGTTTGGTTTGGAGTGTGAATGATGGGCTCCACAAAAAGCCAGTAGGAGCACAGGCTGCAGAAGAGAGCAAGCTGAGCAAGACGGAGGAGGAAGCCTGCAGCAGGAGAGTGCCGGTTTACAAGAGCTGCACACCACTAGAAACTGAGCATGACTATGCTTTCAAAGGATAGCTCTGGGAGAAACGGAGTAAGGAAAGGTGACAGAATCTGAGACAGCATCAACAGAGCAAAGTCAGTACATTCAAAACAACAGAGGATGATAAAGGGACAGAAAAACAATTTAAAGAAATAACAGCAAACTTTCCCAAACCTGGAAACAGACAAACACCCAGGAATCAGGAAGAACAAAGGATCCCAACCAAATACAACCAAAATACAACAAAGAAGTTCCAATGTGCCTAGCAACAGACTTCCAACAGGAACTTCTACTAAAGGTCAGGGACATGGGATGACCCATTCTAAACCCCGAAGGAAACAAACAAACTGCTAAGCAAAGATGAAGGACCCAAGGGAGCTGGAGAGAGTCCTTGCCAGGACTGCCACAGAGAATCCAATAGCAAAGGGAAACTGCATCCTGTTGCTGGGTGAGGGAGAGCTCTGCAAACAGCAAGAAGTGGCAAGAGCCCTAAATGGAAAGGCAATGCAGAGAATGGAAGAACTGCAGCTTCAGTGCCAGCTGCTGGGGACAGGTTTTCAGTGCCAGCTACTGGGGACAGGTTGTCTTTGTGCTGCCAGGAAAAGGAAAGTAGCTCAGTGCTGGCAACAGCAGTTCAAGAGCAGGCTGGCAGCTCTAACTGTGGGACCTCACAGGCTATGGGGGGAGGGCTGTGTGCTGGGAATTGAACCCAAGGCCTTGTACATGCTAAACAAGCACACCACCACTGCACTATCTACAGGGGTTTTAATACAGTTAGTTCCAGGAGTTGGCTGGTTTAAGAGTGGCTGCGATGCTTCACAAGGAAACTCACAGCTCCCTGATGGCAGAATCTAAGCTACTACAACAACAGCTAGTGTTAGATATCCTTCAGCCTTAGGGTGAGCAGAACGTCTGATGCTGGCAGGAAGCCCTGGCCTGTGTGCCTCCCAGCCACTTAGCGTTCTGAGCTCAGCAGGTGGCACTGCCTCAAGCTAGAGTCCCATCTGCATTTTTCCTGGGGGTACTTGGGGGGGTCTCTTGGCATTGCAGCTGATGATAGGGTCCCAGCTTTACCTGTGTCTGCCCACTTCCAGCAGCTCCAGGAATTCAACTCCTAGAGTTCCACTACCTGGTGCGGTCTGCACTCTGTGGGAATGGGGCAAGGGTTCTTCTCCAGCCTGTTGCCTTGAGACTAGCTAGCTGTGAGTGCCAAAACCCAGCACCATCCACCACAATCTCTCAGAACCTGGGGGAAAAAACCTGATATTTTCAACCCAGGTTCCCCAAAGCCTGTGTGTTTATAGCTTGACCCTCAGTTAAGAGTTACTGGGAGGGGGCAGAATGTTAGCAGGCAGAAGCTTTAGCCCTTGAAAGGATTAACAGGACGCTAGTTTCTTCCTACCCTTTCTTCCCAGCTACCATCAAGTCAACAGCTGCCCACACCACATATTCCAAACCATTGTGCTCTGCCTTGCTGCAGGCCTCGAGGCAACAGACCAAAGATTAACACCATCACCCAAAATAAACTAAGTTTTGTTTTGTTTTTTTGCCAGTGACAGAACTCTACCACAAGTCCCATCTGTGCTCATGGCTCTAGAAACCCCCAAAGCTGTCATACACACATGGCTCCCCAACAGAAACTAGGAAAGACCTCCTCCCCATTCCACAGCATTAGTGCTGCAGAAAAGCACTGGCAGTGCCCGAACCTAAGCCTGTCTTACCCATGCCCTGCACTTCCAAGACTGACTACCAACGTTTGCCCCACACAACCTAGGGACATTTTATCCACATCCTGCAGACAACAGATACCAAAACCACAAGCCCCAGAACTATAGACACCCAACCCATAGGATCTAGTACAGCCACCACATCCAGTATCCCCAAGAGTATAGACACACCAGAATCACAAATCCAACTCTTACCCACATAAGCCCCATAAGGCCTGTGTACATGGGACCACAGGGGCTGGTAACTTGTACCTGTCACTGAAGACCTGGTTCCCACAAGAGGCTCTCAGGGGTCCAAGTCCCAGAGCCACCCACAATTGTCCCTTTGCATCATCCTATTACTTCTGGGGTTATTGATACCACAGACCTCACCACTAATTTGGTTTTTATCACATGGAATCTAGGCAAGGTGACATCCTACCTCATGGCTCCCAAAACTGGACACTGGCACCAAAGTCCAGGCATTTCCCACATCTATCCTAAGAATTGTGACAAGGTCTTTTTCAAATCCTATGGTTCAAGGACCACAGCTGTGGGCATCACAGACCTTGGTATTGCTGGTGCTTGTCAGGACAGACCTAAGGACAGCCCTCTGGGCATCTCATACAATCAGGACCCAGAGGAGCCTGAGGACACACGAGTCTGCGCCCATTGTAAAGCTGTATCTTGCCTTGGTGACTCACCGCAGTCTAGACGATCAGGTACTCAGAGATGCTGCTGACATCAAGCAGAGCCAAAGAAATCAATCACAAAGATGTCATACATTTAAGCTCCCTTCTAAGCAGAGCCAAAGCCCCAGCTGACTCTATATCCCATCTAAATGGGGGGGGGGGAATATTTCCAAGAAGTACAGGAAATAAAAACAAAAGGAGATGAGATAGATTACTTCAAAATAAGGTTTCTTTCTGGGTCAATGGATGGCTCAGAAAGGATAGCACTTGCTACTTAAACTGATGACCTGAATTTGGTCCCTGGGACCCAGATGGTGGGGGAGAACACTGACTCCAATAAGTTGTCTCTGGCCTGCACAGGCATGGCGAATGCTGTCCACATACATGTACATACGAACACATAACCAAATATAATAATTTAAAAGGTTTCTTTTAAAAGAAAGAAAACATCTAATAGCATGTAGAGATAGCCTAAAGAATGGGAGAAACACACTGGCCAAATCTGCACATGAGAGAGGTAACATTTATAAGAAATTCTAAATACTCAATAGCAAAAAACACCAATAATCTAATTAAAACATGAGCAATAAATCTAAACAGACATTTCTCAAAAACAGATATTCTGATGATAAACAGGAACAGGAAAAAAGTGTTCCACACCACTAATCATCAGGGAGAGGCAAACAAAACATTGGTATCACATACTTCATGAAGAATACTCCGTATGAAGAATACAATTAATACAGTCATGCAGGTTCCTTGAGAGATGCAAATAGGGCTGTCACGTGATGCAGCAATCCCAGTAATGGGTAAGCATCCTCAGGAAATGAATCCGTGTATAGAGGCATCTACATCTCACTTCACTGCAGCACTATTCACACAGATAACAAACGGCAGGAGAACAGACTTTAAAAACCATAGCACAGCAAAGAAAACCAGCCTCAAACCCCAATCCCAGAGAACTAGACAACAGTGAGGACACTGAGACTTACATAGATCTAATCTACATGGGAAGTAGAAAAAGACAAGCTCTCCTGAGTAAAATGGGAGCATGGGGACCTTTGGGGAGGCTTGAAGGGGAGAGGGAAGAGGCAGGGAGGGGAGCAGAGAAAANTACATAGATCTAATCTACATGGGAAGTAGAAAAAGACAAGCTCTCCTGAGTAAAATGGGAGCATGGGGACCTTTGGGGAGGCTTGAAGGGGAGAGGGAAGAGGCAGGGAGGGGAGCAGAGAAAAATGTAGAGCTCAATAAAAAAAACAAAACATAGCACATACATACACTGTAACACTATTTAGACATAAAAAGAATAGGTCATTAAGTTATGTGAGATGTAACTGCCACATATCTCACATATTATGCAGGATCTGAAAAAGTCAATCCTATAAAAGATGAGAGTACAATGGTGGCTATCTGCTTATGCCACTGGGAAGAGGAGTAGAAAAGGGTGGGGGGGCAGGGGTTGATCAATGGCACTAAGTTACAATTAGGACAAGAAGGGCCAGTGCTGTGACACAGTAGCGTGGGCATCAAGGTCAATATGCTGTGCATTTTCAAACAGTACAAGAATTTTGAGTTTCCACCATGAAGAAATAAGCCAGGTATGGTGGTATTAACCTGCAATCCTAGCACTTCAAAGGCTGAAGCATTAAGATTTGGAATTAGAAGACAACCTGAAATAAATATATATTGTTCAAGGCCATCCTGGGCTACATAGCAAGACCTAGTTTCAAAATAAGAAATGCTAAGATGTAGTTTTATAAAAAGTACTTGCCTAGTACAAAAACAGAAGTGAATATGGTTAATGTAATTATACAGTATGCAACATACACATATCATACATTATATAGAACTATTAATATAGAAACTGTTTTACCTTTTCATGCATTAGCTAAAATAATAAAATTAGGTGCATGCTGATAAAACCGGATTGGGAGGCTGAGTCAAGAGGGCTGCTTTGCAGTTGAGGCCAACCTGGGCTACACAGTCAGTACCTTGCCTCAAAACCTAAAATAAACCAACAAACTCACTCTTAGAAACAAACAAAAATGCCACCCGGTCCTGTTCCTATGAGAACCACCCTTCAGACACAGGAAGATAGCTGTTCCCAGAGAGAGAAGATTTTCCCAAGCACACCTGTGACAGGAATATTAGCGTTTCCTAAATGGAAGAAAACAGTACTGATAAACAACACAAATACGTCACATTCAAACTACAACATGAAGAACTCAAATATAGGGCTAAGAGCATCATTGAGTGCTCTCAAGGAGGATTTTGGCTCAGTCCCCAGCACACACAGCTCACAACCATCTGTAACTCTGTAGTGAACCCAATACCCTCTTCCGGCCTCTTCAGACATTAGGCACATACGTGGTGCAGACATGCATGTAGACAAAATATTCACACACATGAAATAAAGTCTTAATTTCTTTTAAGAATTTGAATATAGAGGGAGTGGAATCAAAGTGTGGAGGGCAGAGTCTGTGTGCAAACTGGTATCAGCTTCAAATTAAGATGACTTTTGTAGCTTTCATGGTAAATCCAAGTACAAACCTGTAATAGACACACTAAACATAAAAAGCAAGAAATAAAAACATGCTGCTAGGCAAAACCACCTCACCCAAAACAGAGAGGGGAAGGGGACTACAGGCTAACTAGAAAACAATGACAACAATAAACTCTCTCATATCAGGAATTACCTTATATATGAGAAGATCAACTTTCCAACCGAAAGACAGAACGCCTGGACAGAGGACTGACTCTGGCAAACTGACCTCTGACCTCCATTCATGCTGGGTACTTGGACACCCACACACATACAAACACACAAATAAGTAATATGATAAAAACTTTTAAAAACTCATGTTGAACTGTCATTTGTCTCTTGTTAGATTCTGAAATAAGGGGAAAATAGCAAACATTAGCCAGCTATGGCGAGAAAGGGACTGTACCTACTGGAATGAATGGACAATAGTACAGTCACACTGAAGATGGTAGAGGCTAAAATATTACAAATATAATCATATGATCTAGCAATCCTACTACTGGGTATCTTTTTTAAAAAATTAAAGCATTTACTTTTATTGTGTATGCGCATGAAAGAAAGAGTGTGTGTGTGTGTGTGTGCCAGGGTGTGTCAGTGCCCTCAGAAGCCAGAGGAGGGCATCAGATCTCAGAGTTGGAGTTATAGGTAGTTGTAAGCTGCATCCCACAGTGCAAATATATTTTAAAACATCACACTATAAACAATAAATGCATACAATTTCTTTTTGTCAGTTAAAAAAAAACCCTCTGGTGGTTTACAAAAAAAATATTCTATGAGCCCAAGAATAAAAGCAAGGCCATATAGAATGTCACCAAATTTACTGAGACCAGGGGAAACAGTGGCCAAAGCTGACTGGTAGCAGTAGTAGAGAAAGAGCTGATTGGAAATACATTGTGAAGATAGCAGCAGAATTTTTTACAGTGAAAATAAGAGAGGCTGAGAAGATGGCTCAGTGGTAAAGGGTTTATCATTCAATTATGAGGTCTAGGGTTGATTCCCAACATCCATATAAATGCTAGGTGGACATGGCTGCCACACACACTCGACACATTGATCCCTGCAGAGACAAAGCCCCACAGCAAGCTAGTTAGTCAAACCTGACAACTAAGCAAGTTCTATGTTCTAGACTGACCCTGTCTCCAATATATAAGGTTGAAAACAATGGAGGATCTAGGCAGTGGTGGCATAATCCTTTAATCCTTGCACTCAGGAGACAGAGACAGTTGGATCTCTGTGAGTTAAAGGCCAGCCAGGTCTACAGAGCAAATTCCTGGAGTTCACAGGCTCCAAAGCTACAGGAAAACCCTGTCTCAAAAAAATATAAAAGAAAAAAGAAAATGATGGAGGAAGACTCCTTACTCAATTTCAGGTCTGTGAATGCGCAGACACACATGTGTTCAAAAACATGCGAATACATACTCACCTACACCACATAAATGCAAAAAATTAAGTGTAAGCTGTATTAAAAAGACATTTTGTTATAATTCAAAATACTTTTAAATCCCACTGGATAAAAGCTAGCATCTTCAACAAATGGTCTTGGTCAAACTGGATAGTTACATGTTGAAGAATGAAGCTACATCCTTATCTCTTGCCCTACACAAAACTCAACTCCAATTGGATCAAGAACCTCAATCAAGCAAGATCTGATAGAAAAGAAAGCACAGAACACACTCCAACTAATAGACACAGGAAGGACTTTCTGAACATGATTGGGACAGTACAGGCAGTAAGAGCAATAATTATTAACGTCTGGAGGGATGGTTCAGTCATTAAGAGCACTGACTGCTCCTCCAGACGACCAACGCTCAATTCTCAGCACACACAAGGCAGCTCACAACTGTTTGTAACTCCAGTTCCAGAGGATCCAATACCCTTACACAGACATAAACGCAGGCAAAATATCAATGCACGTAAAATAAAAAATAAATAAATCTTAAAAAAAATTTTAAGACCAAAAATTGATAAATGTGACTTAATAAAACTGGAAAGCTTCTGTAGAACAAAGGGCACCATCATGTGAGTAAAGAGATCCCTAGAGAACGGAAAATCTTTACCTGTTATGTATCTGATAAGAGGATTGGTATCTAAAATACACAAATAGTTCATCAAGAATTGTTTCTTGACTAAACACCAAGAAAATAGCTAAATATTAAAAATTTGGGCAAGAATCTAAACACATCTCAAAAGAAACACAAATGTCTGGGTCCTCTGAGAGTCCTAATGCTCTTAACCACTGGGCCATTCCACCAGCGCGAGGTTTCCTTTTAATAATTTCTAATTTTATGATGATATATCAAGTTTCATTCCAGAAATTTTGCTTTATTTACCAAACTGACATGTTTTCCCACCTATAATTAATGGAGTAATACTGATCGGTTGGCCAATTTAAAAGGATTGGCAGCAATCCAATACTGCTTAGTAGAGATATTTATGCAACAGACCAATACAGAATTATTACAAACCCAGGCTTTAATTCAAATAGTTTGTGCAAAATATTAGATTCTAAATGGAATTAGGCTATTTAAAAATAATGCATTTGAATTTTAAGGACTAAAGTTATAAAATAAATTCCAGATGCTAAGTACTAAGTATATATTTTTGTATAAGAAACCTGTGGAGAATCAGATACAAATGACTTCATATTGTGCTATGATACTCTTCATACAACAACATTTTAAGGTATGCACTTGTTAATTTAAGGAGTCAAAACAAAAGTCTAGCAGAGCTAAATTTAAGTCATTAACACCTAATTATACCAACACTGTGAATGTATTTTCTTCCACATCAGCTGAACTATCTTGAGAGCCATGGAAGTAGTCAATGTGGCCACATCTGCTTCAGTGTCTACACTCTGGAAACCCAGCAGATTCTAACTTTTAAATGTTGTTATTCAAGAGAAACCACATTAAGTACAGTTTTGCACAGGTTCTATTTAAGCTTTTACTCCAAACATCAAGGTTTGTTTTTGTTTTGTCTTTTGTCAAAACTGACAAAAGGCTAGCATCTTTTTCTTACTGTCTGAGTCATTTCTAAAAACAAGTACCTGGCACAGATATAGAATCCTCTGCACACCAGTGACAACTGCTCTAACGATCTGAGATCCAAGTCACTTGAAACCACCCATCGGAAGATGTACATCAGGACCTCCATAGGCAGGACTGCAACAGAAAATCAGCCTTCAGTGACTCCCTCATTCTCTTGGTGCACTTGTGCATTCTGAGAACCCTGTACATCACAGCCTCATACTGCTCAGACACAGGCTGAATACCCCTACCTAACTACCCAGCAGAAACAATAGCTCCTACACCGATACATGGGAATCTTTATTTTTTGGGCAAGATTTGATGCTACATAAAGTACCATTTTCCCCTTGCACAATTATTTTATATTAAAATAAATTATTAAAATATATTAAAATAAATGTTAAAAACAACGTGATTCATATAGGTAACTGTGGATATTCTTCACACTATGTGAATATATACCACTGTGATTGGTTTAATAAAAAGCTAAACGGCCAGTAGTGAGGTAAGATTTTCAAGGCAGAGAGAATGCTGGGAAGAAGGACAGAGTCTGAAAAGACACCAGGAGATGCAGAGTGAATAGGATGGGAAGTACATAGATGAGGTAAATGTGCCTTGGGGCAGCACATAGATTAATAGAAATGGGTTAATTTAAGCCATAAGAGCTAGCTAAAGTCAGGTGGTGGTGGTGCATGGCTTTAATCCCAGCACTTAGGAGCCAGAAGCAGATAAATCTCTTGTGAGTTCAAGGCTAGTTTGGTCTACAGAGTGAGTTCCAGAACATCCAAGACTGTTTCACAAAGAAACCCTGTCTCAAAAAACAAAAACAATAAAAAACAAAACAAAACAAAAAAGGCTAGCTGAAAACAGTCCTAAATCCGTGCATTTCCTATCTCTGTGTGGTTATTTGGGAGTGGCTAGCAGGACAGAGCTGATCTGTGGTCATTCAGAGAAACTTCGCCTACAAATGGCGCCCACTGTCAGGCAACACAGAGCCACATAAAATCTGAGATCATGCTTTAAAAAAGATTCTAAACACATGAAAACAGAGTCACAGTAGGCTTCCTGGTAACTGCCTTCTCTCAGGTAGGCTCAGTGCTAGCAACAGAGGCACAGCTCCTAGAAGAGGCAGCTTCCTGGATCAGTGCTAGCAGCAAACACAGCCATGGCCCTTTTAAGAGGTCCTGCTACTACTGAATACTGCACTTCTCAGTGGCAGCATAGACCCCAAAACTTCCCAGAGTTGGGGCACAAACGTGGCTCCCTGGCACATATGGCATGAGGCTAAGCTCTCAGGGAATCAAGAGGGGAGGAGCCAGCTGCCAACATGGCCATGAGCTAAGTTACACAGTGGTTTAAGTTTTGCTCATGCAGACAAAAAAGATTACAGATACATATTAAGACAGATCCAGACAAAGGAAACCTCTAGATAGGTTACAGTGAATTTAGAATATACACAGGCTTAGGAGAGGGGGGAAAAAGATAAATACAGTTATAGAATAAAAAATAGTTTAAAAATAATAAAGTCCTTAAGTAAGAAGTGTGTGTGTGTGTGTGTGTGTGTGTGTGTGTGTGTGAGTATTAAGTCACGTAAAGATGGGAAATACAAAGGGTCTGGATCCTGTATGTTACTGTGTTATTTTGTGTTGTTTTGAATTTTTTTGACTCTTGATAAAGGACCAATAGCAACTTAGAAACATTTGATTATTAAAGCGACTAGATTAAACCAACCGATATATTTTAAAAATTTATCAATTTCAAAATGGAAGTCAAAAGGTGTGTTGCTTTGGGGGAGAGGTTATGCTTTTAGGCTATGAGTTGATTCCACATTGACATGGATCAGGTTTGATCAGGGAAGACCCCCTGAAAATCCTGGCTACAGACATAAAAAAAAAATAAACCTAGAAAAACTACATAACACATAATGTTTATTTTACCTGCTCAAACATAAAAAAAAATCATTTTTGGTTAGCATGTATACAACACACAGTCTATACTTGGATTAATACAGACATGTATGTTACCTTTTAAAGTTTATTTGTATTTTCAAAACAAGGGGACCAGATACCAATGAAAATGGATGGCCTAGGTGATCCAGCATCTCAGAATGCCTCTGCTACAGTCTCCTTAGAATTCTGCATCCAGAACAGCTTCAAGGTTGCTGGCTGAGATGGTCCAGCCTCACAAACTACTCCAGTCAAGACTTAACAATTATCCTGATTTTCTTAAGGTTCCCCCCAAAGATACCAGCACCCACTGAGAGCAGGAAGTAATCTAAA
>LOEQ01005954.1:112621-124988 GCA_001685075.1 Bramus lutescens | reverse complement strand
AACACCCACATTCCCAAAAAGTGGATTATGGATGTTGCCATTGTTTGGGCGGTTGGTTACACGTTGTTATTAGTCATAGTCAGGAAAAAAACAAAACAAAGGAGTTAAATTCAAAGATCTCTAATGGAAAAAAGGAGGATATGATATAGAAATGATGAGATAAAATGGTAGATTGTTGAATCTACTTTAAACCAAAACCAACTATTGATCTCAAAATATTTTAAATTGGCATGGATTTTAATTTAGTGATACAAATCTAAAGTTAATTTTGTTATACTATTTGTGTGTTTCTACTCTTATTTGGAGTATTGTACTTATGCAGCTCATTTTAAAATGTAATGTTTAATCAGGAAATATAGATTAGTAGTCATCTATAATAATCAAGCTTGTAGACACATTAGGTTATGTTTTTAAGGTTAAACAGATGTATTTAGATAGATAAAAGGTCTTCAAACACTACAAAGATCTATGTAATGTGGCATTTAATATGTTTAAAGACCTAAGGCTTTTCATGACAGTGAGACATGTTTGTTCCTGATAGCACTAATTTACTTCAAAAGAAGACAGATACCAAAGAACCTTCATATGAAGTTTGCTGTCTTTATGACAAAATTTGGGTAAAAAAAAAAAAAAATTCCCCTTGCCTCAGCTGTTATCCAAACTGGACCAGCAGGATGCAAAAGAAAGCAACTGCCAAACTTTGCCAAGACAAGGTAGGACATCTTTGCTTCTCAGAAAAGTCTGTCAGAAATACTAGACCTATAAGCCAAAGATGGATGTCCCAACGTTACAAAAGAACTTTGGTTGACTGTCCAGGCAGCCAGATGCCCCTGTCATTAGGTAACATTACACCTCTCTGGGGTCTTTGATCAAGTTAAAGACTAAATACTTAAAAGTTTTTCATAGCTATGATAAAAGGCAAATTAGGTATAAAATGTTAGCCTCACAAAGACAAGATAAATAATAGAATATTTTCTCTAAACTTGCCAAATACAAATCAACTGGATATTGTAACTATAATTCTCATTTGATAACTGTATTTGTTATATGTAGTTTTACTATGTTAAAATTAAAACCTTTCTTTTTTATTTAGACAAAAAGGGGGAAATGTGATTATATGTCACTGTGATAGTAGCTAAGCAGGATTTTGGGGGCAGAGAGAATGCTGGGAAAAAGAAAGGCAGAGCCATGAGATGCAGAGCAAGCAGGATGGGAAGTACATAGATGAGGTAAACAAAACAAACCTCAGGGCAGCCAATTGATAACAGAAATGGGTTAATTCCAGTTATAAAAGCTAGCTAAAAACAAGACTAAGCTATTAGCTAAGCATTTACAATTAATATTAAGTCTCTGTGGTTATTTGAGGGTAGCTGGCAGGACAGAGCTGATCATAGGCAGTCCCCACAAAAAACTCGGCCTACAGTTAACACTAAAGTTATTTTTATTTAAGAAAATTTTAAACAGTCCTCCCATAAATAAGCAGTATTTAGTAAATGAAAATGATAACTTCTGAACATTTGAGGACTACTGTACACTCTGCCTGATATGTTTATTAGCACCAGTGTTCTTCCAGCTTCCAAAGGGCTTCACTCAAAAAATACGGCACCCAATGTCCTGCATCACCAGTTCTGTTGTTTCAGAATCTAAAAAGCACAGATTTATATCTCTAGCTATTTCTATCATAACTAGATTGCCCATCACATCAGACTATACACCAAGGTTGGAGTGTTTCTGAGTGAAAACACCCAAGAAGCCACACCTGATATGTGAGTCTGACTGGTCTCCAGCTCAGGCTGACACAGTCTGAGCACAGACTCCTGGAATGTGAGCTGCTGCTGGAAGTATGACAAGAGATCTGCCATCTTGCTGCCATCATCGCTGTCTTCCATGCTGCAACAAGAGGAGTGAGGGAACTCAGTGCCTCAGATCAGAAGTGCACACAGTTAAAACTGCTACAACACCTTCAAACGGCTTCAGAAACTCATCTAAGAAACACACCTTCTTACTACAGTAAAAACATGTGTTAATGTGTGTCCTGCCTTGCTGCAAAGTACCATACCATGCTTCCCCAAACAAAAACGTTTTGGTAATTATGCAAAAAGTTAAGATTTTTAGGCTCAGGTATTGAGATTTAATTAGTTTAATTGTAGATATTTTAAGAGTTAGTGAAAACACTGATTTGAAATTTTGTGTAAATCTTTAATGAATTTTTTTGTGTGGGGGAGTTTGTCTGAGGGTATATCATGCAGAGCCCTCAGGGGCTGGAAAGTTTAAAACGGCAATTAATACTGACTTCAGTGGATGTCTATAATACAGCTTATCCAATTCTTAAATGCTGATTTTTTTTCTGTGTTAAAGAACACTGGTTCGGGGAGGAAGAAGAGGACCAGAAAGAAGAAAGGAAAAAGAACAAAATTTAATTACACCACAGGCACACACCCAAAGATAAAGGCCATCATTTTGTTTCTCACTTTAAGCATATATACTGAGAAATGTAAGTTAATCATTTCATGACAGAGCAAATAATAAAGCACCAAATAATTCCTTAGTAAACTCTATGTAATAAAGCAGGAGGTGGTGACACAAATTTTTAATCCCAGCAACTCGGGGGTGGGGGGGGCAGAGGCATGTGGATCTCTATGAGTTTAAGGTCAGCCTAGTCTACAGAGTAAGTTCTAAGATAGCAGGGGCCACATAGTGAAGCCCTGTCACAAAAAAAGAAAAACAAAAAACCACACACATCAAAACAAACAAACAACAACAACAACAAAAACCCATCCCTCTATGGAATGGTTCCCCACCCCTTAATGAGACAGAGTCCCATAGCTCTGGCTATCCCTCAGTTCTCTATACATTCAAAGGTGATGGGGAACAGACTCCCATCTCACCCTCCAAGTGCTGTGATCAGAGGTATGTGCCATCAAACCCTGCTGTGTGGTAATGCTCAAGGCCAGATTACAGAGTGAGTTCCAGAACAGCCAAAGATACACAGAGAAATTGTGTCTCAAAAAACCAAAACTTGAAAAATAAAAAAGTAAAAGAAATAGAGTAAAAAAAAAAAACAAGCCATGTGAAGATGGAAATTACAGAGAGAATCTGTCTGGATGCTGTATGTTATTGTGTTGTCTCTGAATTGTTTGACTGCTGAGGAAGGAGTAACAGTTACTAAAAGACATATGATTATAAATGCTGCTGGATTAATCCAACCTATATATTTTGAAAATATCCTGACTTCAAAATTTAAGTCAAAGGATGTTACTATGGGAAAGAGGTTCTGCTTTTATTTCCGCAGAAAATGAGAGGCTGTGGATTCATCCTGGGTTAAGAATAATAAGGTTTGACAGACGAAGAACCCCTGAAAAATCTCCAGTGGGAATGGATGGCCCAGATGATCCAACATTTCAGAGTACCTCTGTTGTGGTTTCTTCTGATTTCTGCATCCAGACCAGTTTCAAGGCTCTTGCCTGAGATGATCAAGCCTCACAGAATATTCCAGTCAGGACTTGACCATAATCCTAAATTTTCTTTGGGTCCCCACAAGATTACCAGCACAACCAAACAGCAGGAAGTAGCATAGAAAACTTCATCCACATTACCAAAAAAATGGATTATGGATGTTTATCTTTGTTTAGAGTTTTGATTACAAACTGTTATGGATAATGGTCAGGAAAAAAGCTAAACAAAGGAGATTAGATTCCAAGTTCTTATTTTGCAAGGAAAAAAATGGGAAATAATATGGGATGATGCTCTTATAAACTATAAAGATTTGTCACTCATATTGGTTTAATAAAACGCTGATTGACCAGTAGCCAGGCAGGAAGTATAGGTGGAGAAACCAGACTAAGAGAATTCTGAGAAGAGGAAAGACAGAGTCAGTCACCAGTAAGATGAAAAGGACCAAGATGAGAAGGCCTTCCTGAGAAAAGGTACCAAGCCATGTGACTAAACATAAGACAAGAATTATGGGTTAATTTAAGTTATAAGAGCCAGTTAATAATAAGCCTGAGCTAACAGGCCAAACAATTTATAATTAATATAAGCCTCTGTTTGTTTATTTGGGACTCAATGGCTGTGGGACAGGGCAGGACAGAAATGTCTGTCTACAACACCCACTTTACATGGTGCTGGGGATCAAACCCTGGGGTTTGTGCAAGCTGGGCAAGCACTCTACTAACTGAGTTATATTCCTAGCCCTGTAATGCCCATTTCAAATGACCTGACATTTCCTCCTGGGCACAAACATCTTGCCTTTTAATGCCATCAAGTTGGGCTTTGGAGAAAAGTTAGGCCAAAACAATTTTATAACGATATTGATAAAAATCACTGGCTTTGACATATACTCTTAAACTTTTCTCAGTTTAAACCATCATTGCTCCTTCATAACTGATGGAAGTGTTGTCAGGTACAATGAAACACAACTTCTCTCAATGCTTATACCTTGCACCTATACCTTTAATCAATGCTATCTGACAGGTTTAATAATGCTCATTCTATATACAGTAAGAGAATGAAATCATTATAGTTTAGCATTTTCCTAACAAGATACATTTTTTGAAATGTCAAAAGATTCAAACACAGAAACTAGTCTAATGACGCTCCATATACCTACCACCCAACTTCAAGCATTAGTTACCATATTTATCAACTAGCCTAACTACATTTATTTAGTACTTTCTACTTCAAATAGATTTCAGAAGGTTGAAAAATATTCTTTAATTTATTCTTTTCAATAATCATCAATTTAATTTTAAAAACTTTCATCACTGGGGCTGGAGAGATGGCTCAGTGGTTAAGAGCACGGGCTGCTCTTCCAGAGGTCCTGAGTTCAATTCCCAGCAACCACATGGTGGCTCACAACCATCTGTAATGAGATCTGGCACCTTCCTCTGGCGTGCGGGCATACATGGAGGCAGAATGTTGTATACATAACAAAATCTTTTAAAAATAAATAAAAACTTTCAGCAACTTATGCTTGTTACATCTACTCAAGATATAAATCTTAAAATTTCTCTAGTTAAATGAGTCTACTTATAAATGTAGACACAGTAAACGTGACACTAACAGAAACAGCATCACCATGTTAGCAAGTTCAGAGTCAGAATTGCAAAAAGCACTTAGGTTATATCTTTATACATTCCTGTCTGTCAAATTATACACGCACTAGCTGTTTCCAACGCCATCACCATCTGGAGACCGGGCATAAGGAATCTTGAACTCAATATCAGGTACAAGTTGCATAGCTCTACGGTAGAACTTGATGGCTAAAACAAGAGACAAAGCTAAATTAGTTATGGGCACACATTTCTGTCAGTTACTCCGAATGCCCTTAACTGTGGTTGGTAGACTTCTTTATGAACAGCTGAACACTTCAGACACGCAATAGTAGCACACCAAACAAACACATCTCTAAGCCATGCTGCTCAGGCTCCTATCCTCTCAAGACTAAGAGGTTATGGAACTTAAGATGTGTTTTACAACTATCTTTTCATCCTTCCCATGTTTTTCTCACCATCTATGACTCATCAGATTGATTCTATGTAAGTGTTTCTTTGTGGGGTTCAAAAAAAATGCAATTGTTATAGGTCAAAATAATTACTTCTGAATGAATTTTTCCTTGTATCACAAAATTGAAGAAAATGAAATGCTGGATTTAATTCATCCTTCAAATCCAATTTCCTTCAACCCAACGTGCCCTTATTCAGCTAAATAAACTTTAAATATTATTATTTTTATGTGAAATTTTTATTTCTACTTTTTAAATTACTCTTTGAGACTATAAATATAATTACAGCATTTCCTCCTTCCCTTCCCTTCCTCCAAACCCTCACATATACCTCTCCTTTATCTGTTTCAAATTCATGGCTTCTTTCTTTTAATTAGTTGTTAAATACATATATATTCATGTAGATACATATATATTCCTACATATAAGCTGCTCGGTCTATATATTACCTGTGTGTATCTTTTCAGGGCTGACTACTTGTTGGTATACTCCAACCTGGGGATGATTTTTTAATTCCCTTCTCAGAAAATCTTAGTTTCCTGTAGGTTTTTTTTGTGTGTGTGTGTGTGTGTGTGTGTGTGTGTGTGTGTGTGTGTCTGTAGAGTTGAGGCCTCCTGGCCTTCCCCCAATTTATTTTTTTTTCTGTCTATGTGTAGGTGCCCAAGGAGGACAGAAGAGAGTGTCAGATGCCCTGGTGCTAGAGTTACAGAAAGTGTGAGCACTGTTGAGCATCTCTATAAACCCATAAAACTTATTTTTGCTGCTTTGGTTTTTGTTTTGTTTTTTTGGACACAGGGTCTTGTTTCCCTGGTTGGTCTTGTATACTCAGTATATAGCTGATATTGGCCTTAACCTTCTGGCAATCCTACTGCCTCGGCCTTCCAAGCCTGATTACAGGTATGTACCACTATGTCCAGTTTAAATCCTGCTTTCTGTAACTCTTGTGGGTAAGAGGTTATGGCTGGGACACTCCATCATCTCTCCTACTGGAGCTGCAGAAGCTGACTAGCTCTTTTTCTTCAGGATGAAATAAGTTATTCCATTTGCTATATTCTGCCATGTTTCCATACTCTGAATCTAATTACAGGTAGAAGCCTCACAAACTAATGCAGACTACATAGGGACTTGACCAGTAGAAATTTCCAAACAAATACAGTAACTTCAAATGATGTTATTTTCCATGTGTTTTCAAAAGACTTAATCTCAAACAGTTTTTCATGCCCCAATTACTATCATTACCACCAAAAAAAATTTCGTAAAGAAAAGAGTGCAACCACTCTGCTTATGTATACATTATCTACCCCACTCCTTGCTGGAGGTAGAGCCCAGGTCATGTATTACACACAGCAAGCAAGATCTCTCCATTTCACGAATGCATTTCCATAAGGCTGAGAGAGACAAAAGCTACAGCACCTGCCTTGGTAAAATGTAAAGTCAAGCTTAGAAAGACCAACTGGTGTTCTTTGATTTCATCCGTAGTATTTCATGCATTCGAAATACTTTCACAAATGAAAAGAACACAATGTGATTTTTATTTTACTAATGAAAACTAACACAAAACTAAATATAGAAAATTTATTTTACTCATTCTACAAATATGATAACACTGTCATGCAATGTATTTTGGAAACAAGTTATATACAATTCATTCATTTTAACTAATTAATTATTTTGGTGAGAAGGGGTCTTTACTAATGTAGCCCTGGCTGGCCTGGAACTCAGTTTGTAGATCATTTCAAACCTGCAAGGATCTTCCAGCTGCAGGCCTGCACTACTGTGCCCAAATTTTTGTTCTTAATTTAAAGAAGTAACTTCCGTGGTAGAAAGAGAATGCTCTATACCAAATAAATTCCAGCACAAGTGAATACTGATCGCTAAGGAGCTGCAATTTAGAAGCTGGGTTTTACCTTCATAGAGAGCTCCGTTTTGTTCTTCTTCTACTGCTTTCAGGAAGAGTTCTCGAGCCTGTGAAATAAAAAGGTTTAAAAAAAAAAGCTTTGAAAATCTGTATGGTAGGTAGACAAACCAGGTATGATGGCATAAGACCTCGATCCAGCACTCGAGAGGCAGAGGCAGTAGGGTCATCCATACGTGAGGACAGCCTGGGTTTCATGAAACCCTATACAAAAATAAATAAATAAACAATAGGAAGTAAATTTATAGTAGAAAGACAACATTTTCAAATGATGCTACAAAATTGTACATACAAAGCAAAATAATGGATTTTGACCTAAGCCTCTCAGTTTACATAAAAATAACTCAAAATGGATTATCAACTCAAAAGCAAAACCAAAAAAAAACCCTGGAGGGAAAATGAAAATCTTGGGGACGTAGGTGGCTCTTATTGTGTGAGTAATACAAAAACACAGTCCACCCTGTAAAGACTCACGCTCTGAGGGGCACCCTGCTGGGGTGTGATGACAGGGTGGGGACAGCCCCACGTGAGAGGAAGACAGTGACAGGGGTCAGGCAAGCAGCTAGCATGCAGAGTACTTCCAGTGTGAACAGCTACGAACTCCCCAGATTAAGGTAATGATTGATATAACATGACAACATGTTCAGTTTAAAATGTAACAAAACACCCAACTATAGCTCCCAAAGAACCAGGTGCCCAGGTGCCAAGTGAGCTGCGGCAAGGCACACAAGGAGGCTCAGGCAGGGAGAGCATGGTAAGCTCTAGGCCACTGTGACCTACACAGGGAGTTCCAGGCCACCTGGACTACAGGGTGAGAACCTGTCTCAAGACAAAAACAAAACAAACAAACAAACAAAGCCAGCAAACAAACATCCTTTGAAAAGGCTAGAGCATTTGAAAATTTCCACCTCTGCCTTTAGGACTTCTGTTGTAAATTCCAGACATCCATTTTTTCAGACACTAGGTGAATCTTAAGAGGCAATAAATAAACAACAAACTTTACATGAAAATGTTAGGTGATAGGAAAATAAGCTGGTATTAATTACTGTGATGTCATGACCGAAGCAACTTAGAGAACAAAAAGTTTATTTGGGTTCGCAGTTCCAGAGGTTTGGAGTCCATGGCAGGATGGAGTGAAGGAAAGCTGCAAGAACAGGGAACTGAGCGCTCAAATCTTTAAACAGCGAGCATGAAGCAGAGCAAACTTGAAGTGGCCTGAGTCTTTCAACTCTCAAAGCTCAGCTCCAGCAACATACTTCCTCCAACAGTGTCAGCAGGGACCAGGCACTCAAACGCCCAAAACTATGGGGGACGCTTCTCATTACAGCAATAACACCACCCCAAACAGCCAGAAGCAGTGCAGGACAGGTAAGGGGGAACACTAGTAAAAATGTTTTCACATCAGAAAACCTCATTTTACTGTACAAATACACATCTCTATCACCAGAGTGGACTAGAGATGATTAGATCACTTTAGCACTTACCTTTTCTTCCTTTGCCAGTTCCTGCCTTCCTTTGGTGTCTGCAGCTGCTTTCAGTATGGAGCCTCTTCCTGCTCTGCAAGGCCCAGTTTCTAAATTACTAGAACCTACGCCTGGGGCAAGTTCAAACATCCACTGAGCTCTGAACATCTGGAGCTGTGCCTGTAACAAAAGGGTATTTGAGGAACCATCAAGAGAAGATAATGAGACTCTTGAGTGATTTAATAATATGCCCAGTATTTATTTCAATGTACTTTCTTGAAATTCTAAGGCCAGAAAAATCAATCTCTCTCTCCCTCCCTCTCTCTCTCTCTCTCTAACCAAATACCTGATAAACATACTTTAAAAAATAATTTTCTGCTTAAAACTTTAAAGAATGTATATCAGCTGAAAGTAAGTCTGTCTATACAACAGAAAGCCTGAAAGTACTGGAGAATAAGCCCTGGCGTGGGGGCTCAACTTCTGTGAATGACACACATTCAGTAGATATTACAAAGCTAAGAAGTTCTATAGCTCAGCCCAAAGTTCTTCTCTTTTAATAAACATTCTATACTCCAAAAAGGAAATCCTTCTAAACACAGGTCATTTCAATATAAAACACACACAAAGTCAAACCCCTTATGTGGTTGATTGATTTTAAGGGAGAAATTGTTACCTAACTTCTAAAACCAGCCAAGTTTTCACCCCATCTGGGTACTACCTCAGCAGGGTGCCTTCAGGCTCCCCACGTGATGACCTGGCTCCCGATGAGGGCAGTTTATCCTCAGATCCCCAAAAGATCAGCTCAGGAAGTCCATTAAGACTGCACTACAGCCGGGCTTCCTCTTGTCTCCATTTCCCTCCTCCCTCCCAAGGCACTGACTCTTAAGTGTTCTGAGAGCCATCTCTACTCTGCTTTCCTCCCAAGGAGCTCAAGGCAGTACCTTCTCCTCCAGAAGAGGGCTACTTCTAACAGAACCACGTATGTTATTTGTGGGTAACTTTTTAAAAATGTGTCATTGATGTTCTAAGAATGCTCTATACAGGGCTTTGGTTCCCATACCCATGTTACAGTCATGTCTGACCTGCAGACCTACATTCATTATTTACTAAATGACATGTACCAAATAGACAAGTCTTATAAAGTTTAGAAGTTTAATAATTAAGTTTAATAATTAATTTAACTACAGTAATTTTAAGTTGAGTGTAATATGCAAGATTTATCTCATCCTTGGAAATGGCTATAGTGTATTTCATATCATGTTTCCACCATTCCTTAGAACGAGTAATGGCTATTTAGGTCATGTGACACTTTTCCATATAAGTAACCCTATGATAAACATCTTTTAACATGTATATTTACTCATTTTTCCCATTATTTCTTTAGATTTAATTTCCTGGAGAACTGCTGTATCAAAAGGGAAGGCATACTTTTAATTTTGATACACATTGCTTGTGTACCTGCAAGAAAAATAATGGCCATTTATAATCTCAAGTGTGATGTACAAGTGGTTTCACAGTCCAGACAGAAATGGACATTATTCAATATACCAGTTAAATTATTAATGAGGCATATTATCTATTCAAATATTTAACAGCCATTCATATTTTTCCATTAACTGTCTGTTCACCTTTCTGTCTTATGTTCCTCTGATTTATGCACAAAATCTATATACTGAGGATTCACCCAGCAAGCAGTTGTTCAAGTTATTTCCTTCAACCTTATGATGCCTTTTGTTACGCACAGGCTTGGAACTTCTAAGTGAGCAAACATCAATCTTGTTATTTAAGGTTACAAGTTTTGAGTCATGCTTACATACTACTGAATACTTTAAACCTACATTCTGGGGACCAAAGCAATAGTTCAGTAGGTAAAAGCACTTACTGCCATGCCTACTGACCCAAGGTCTATCCCTAAGACCCATGCGATAGAAGGAAAGAAATGACTCCCACAAATTGTCCTCTGCCCTCGACATGGGTGTACATGTGCACACATGCACACGCAAATAAATAAAAAAGCTTTAAATTACATACTGAACTCCAAAGCTTCAGTTATTGATATCTATTTTTACAGAAAAAGTATGATTTATGTAAGCTATAAAGAAAATGAAAGTCCAAGCCAGGCAATGGTAGTGCATGCGAGGTTATTCTGGTCTACAGAGGAAGCTTCAGGATAGCCAAGACTACATCTCAAAAAACAAACAAAAAAGAATATGAAAGTCCAGCTAAACTCCATGCAAAGAGCTGACAGATGCTCCCAATGGGGACCAGTTTCTACACAAGGGACAAGCGTTCAATACAGAACTGGAGACACGTGCCTGCAGATCTCTCTCCGCAGGACTCTCATTTTCATCATCACAAACGCTGATGGCATCAGAATGACAATCTTCCTCCGCTTCTGCCTGAGAACAAACCAGAACAATATCAGAAACTGTCAACTAGTACAACGCCTTTGAGTTTGTGGAACGCACTCTGAAGAGAGAGGCTGGACAGAGCATTTAGGACCCTGCTGTTTATTCCAAAGGAGAATGAGCCTGAGAAGCATATTCTCTACTATACCACAGGAGCGTGTTATTATCACCATAAATCTTAAAATCTTTTCACAAAACTGTAGTATCAATTCCACTCATGCAAGTCATTTTGAGCCGGGTGGTGGTGGCACACACTTTTAATTCCAGCACTTGAGAGGCAGAAAACAGGTGAAACTGTGAGTTCTAGGCCAGCCTGGTCTACGGAGTGAGTTCCAGGACAGCCAGGGATACACAGAGAAACCCTGTCTACAAACAAGTCATTCTGAGTCTAGAATTTGCTATCTGTAAATGTTTCTTTGGCCTCTTATTTTCTATAAACTGTCTCTGGATCTAAAAGAGGAAATGGAATAAAGTTTGGTGAGTCGCTGCTCTCTGAAGACAACCTCACAGGTGACGCGTTTTCCAGCAGGACCCAGGTGTCCTGAAATGCAGCCAATAAGTCATTTCACCAGTGTTCTAAACACAATTATTTCAGTCTAACTAAAAGCAAAACATTTTCAGTACAATTTTGTGTTCATAAAGTTCAGCAAGTTAATGAGACTATGACATCTCGTGCCAATGAAATACAATTGCTTCTCTCCAGATATCTACTTTGGTAAGTTTAAATGATGCCAATGAAAGAAAATTTGGACTTTAATTTTTGTAATACCGTAGAATCAACCACTAGGATTTAGTTTGGGAGCTGAAGACGATTCTGCAGTTAAAAGCATTCTGCACTTCCAGATGAGCCAGGTTCCGTTTTCAGCACCCACATGGTGGCATACATCCAGGGGATCCACCTCAGCCTGGCATGCTATCACATGCCTTTAATCTCCACAAAGAAAGAGACAGGCAAATCTCCTTGAGTTAGAGGCCAACCTGTTCTACAGTGAGTCTAGACCAGTGAAAGATATACAGTGAGACCTTGTCTGAAGGAAGGAAGGAAGGAAGGAAGGAAGGAGGGAGGGAGGGAGGGAGG
>LOEQ01005954.1:77065-100753 GCA_001685075.1 Bramus lutescens | reverse complement strand
TGGGGGGGATCCGGATGGGGATGCGGGTGGGTCGGTGCTGATGACTTGGGTTTACCATTTCCCTAACTAGGCCCGTGACAGCCGCACAGGGGTCTGAGCAAGAACACTCAACACTTACTCGCAACCATTTTCCCCCAGATTTCCTTCTACTGTGATTTCTTTCCAACCACTCTAACCAGACGTTTGGAGGAAGATATTGAAAGGTTTTTTGTTTTTTTTTTTTTTCAGAGCAGCCATTTATTTTGTGGTGTTAACCTTTTAAAAGTTTGACACTAGCATTTATGGCTTGTACAGGAGGTAAAATTAATGCGTCTTTCTGCAGAGGAGGGTATTCGCTTCCACTTCTTACTAAAGAGTAGCTTTTGCTAAGCTGAGGACAGTCTACACTGGATTTTGCATATCAGACTAGATCTCTGAGCTATGGACAGTTTTGTTTTATAAATGTGGCCCCAGCACTCTTTGTAGTAAGAGGAGTTTAATAACAGGTTTCATCGCACCCATTTCCTGGTGAGTAGGGGCTTTGGGTGTGCCTTTGCATCATACAAATCTGAGAGAGCTTTAAATTAGTGTAGTCAGCATGAAAGTTATTTGAGAAATCTGTGTACTGACTGTATGCATGACTGTTCCAGGAGTTAATGTATTCATAAACATGCAAATCTGAAATAGTTTCTGAACAAACAAGCACTACAATCTGGTAGGTTCTTTAAGGCCTTCCTAAGGGCCTAGGATTATAGAACACTGGAAAGTCAGAGTAGAACTCAGGACAGTGCTGGGAGTTTTGGGGTTTTCTAGACAGGGTTTCTCTGTGTAGCCCTGACTGTCCTAGAACTCGCTTTGTAGACCAGGCTGACCTCAAACTCACAAAGATCCTCCTGCCTCTGCCTCCCTGCTTTCAAATGGCATCCTGGGTCAGCCCCTGCCTCAGAGGTGCAAGCCTACAGTGGCCCCAAACACTTTTGCTCTTCCCTTTCTGCTTTGCCTTATCCCTTTCTTCCGTCCCACTGGTGACTGGGTAGGAAGAGGGCAGCCTCAATTCTCAATGAGACCCTAAACAGTTTCGATAAATAATGGAGGAGTGTGCTATAGGATCCATGGAGCCCACCTGAGTAGGCAGACTCCTGCCATCCTTGCCAAGGGAACTGAGCGTTTATACCAGTGACAAAGAAACCTCCTTTCTTACTGAAGTTTCTTCCCTATGTGCCATGATTCCTGTTAGCAGAGTGAGGAGCTAGCTGGGCATCTAGAGTTCTGCTGACTGGCTGTTCAACCCCATCAAAGCCCTTTTCATAGTTGCCCTGTTCTCTTTCCCCCTCTTGCTTTTTAAGGTCCCAGTAACGCTGAGGATTGTTTCAACTTCCAAGCATTTGCACTATCTTTAACCATCTCTCCGTCATCCTTGGTGTCAGTGAGTCATCAAGACCTTTGAAATGTGTTTCATATAGATCCTTCTCTGTACATCTAATCTAATCCTGCCCTTCCCTTCCTGCAGCTTGGGACACTGGAACCACCTCGTAGCTAGCTTTCCACGCCTCTTCATGAGCCCTCATTGAATGTTTGCCCAGGGAGTGAATGAATGAGAAGCTTCCTTCTCTGTTCTCTTTGTCATTCTGTTGCCCTTGCCCGGCTAAGTTTTTCACATGATGACTTTGTTATAGTTCTCCTGGCCTAGCAGCCATTTGTTATCTCTGCCATTTGTTATCTTAGTTCTACACTAGTCCATCTGACATTTCAGGACCCTTCATTGTGGGCCTCATCCTTCATATCTAAATTCTTTGTTTTTAGTGTCTTAGGGGCCAGACTCCATCACCCAAGTGTCACTATCATATCACTCTCTATAAACACACTCATTTGGGCAAATAGTACCCGTCCCTGGCGGGGGGGGGATACTGTTTTGTGTGTTTGTAAATATGCTCGTGTGTATGCGCAGACGCATGTATGTGTAGATGTGTATGGCCAGAGGTCAACATGGGCTGTCTTCCTTAGTCGCTATCTTGTGTCTAGAAACAGAGGGTCTCACTGGTTCAGTTAGATGACAAGCGGTGCACCTACCTCTGTGCCTGTTTTTGCTTTATGTGTGGTGCTGGGGATCGAACTCGGTGGGTCTTCATGCTTGCACAGCTGGCTCCTCATCAACTCCCCAGTCCATGAGTCCTATTTTTTTAATCACTCATTTCTCCTCCTTTTCTTTACTTTGTTCATTCGCCTGTCATTATATTGCTCTCTAGTTGGTTTCATTTAGTTTTTTAGTCTTTGAGACATAGAACCTTATTTTATGCACGGCAGTATGTCCTTGTGGTTTTAAAGTCAGGAAAAATTTTGGTTGGGCTTGATTTATTTTTCAGTCACATGGCTATGTTGGATTCTTCCAGCATTACTCTTCTCTTCAAGCCAGTTGTAATGTGAAGACGGTCTACAGTGCCTACTCAGTAATGGCTGACCAAGCTCTGCTTATCCCTTCACAGTGCCTGGCAGAGTCCTAAACAAACATTTGGTAGATTTGTAGTAGACATTTCATAGTCGAGCCTAGAGGAGGACCACGCTAACCTTGCAGTGAATCTTACCCTTACTGAAAATGCTGGAGATTACATTATTCCTGGCTACAGCTCTGCTTCTGGATTCTGTTGCTATTTTTCCTTCTGAACCTTGCCAGGAATATTTCTGCCTTTAAAAAGAAAAAAATCAGCAACCTCTTCTATTTCATTTTGTGGGATCTTGTCAAGTTAAAAAAATATACCTATCCAATGTATTTATCTGCTAGTGGAAGATGTATGATTATATATATTTGTCTATTTATATTTATTTGCTTGTTTTGATTTTTGAGACAGAGGCTGTGGTGGTTTGAATGAAAATGGCCCCTATAGGCTCATAGGGAGTGGCACTCTTGGGAGGTGTGGCCTTGCTGGAGTAGGTATGGTCTTGTTGGAGGAAGTGTGTCACTGGAGGTGGGCTTTGAGGTTTCAGAAACTCAAACCAGGCACAGTGTCATGTTCTCTTCCTGTTGCCTGCCAATCCAGATGTAGAACTCTCAGCTACCTCTCCAGTACATCTGCCCACATGCTGCCATGCTTCCCACCATGACTAAACCTCTGAACTGTAAGCCAGCCCCAGTTAAGTGTTTTCCTTTAGAAGAGCTGCCATGGTCATGGTGTCTCTTCACAGCAATAGAAACCCTACTTAAGACACAGGCTTGTTCTGTAGTCCAGGGAGCCAGGTGAGCCCTCAGCCTCCCAAGTGTTGGGATTGAAAGTGTGAGCCATCACCCTAGCTTTAACTATGTGTGTTTAGGCAAGACTACTTACCGGGTGGTTTCTGGACACAATTCATTGTAGTTTCCCCTCTGTTGCTACGATAGAACACATTGACCAAAAGCAGCTTAGGGGAGGAGGGTTTATTCTCCCTTTCGGCTTGCAGTCCATCATTGAAGGGAGTCAGGCAGGAACTTGAAGCAGAAACCATGGAGGAACACTGCTTGCTGACTGGCTCACAGTTCATACTTGCTGAGCTTTCTAATGCAGCCCAGGACCACCTGCTCAGGATACGGTGCCACCCAAAGTGGGCAGGGCCCTCCCATATCAAAAGTCAAGACAGTCCCCCCAGATCAATCTAGGCAGTCCTTCAATCAAATGATGCTCCCTTCTCAGGTGGCTCTAGGCTGCGTCAGATTGACTAGGACAGTGACCTTTCCGTACAAGCTGATGTGTAGACTGAGAAGCAGTATCTCACTTAACTGTTCATTCTTCGTTAGCATTCTTTGAAGGCCATGTTAGCTTTTTACAATTAAATTAAATTTATTTGCTAATTTATTTGCTTTTATGGTAGGGTCTCCTTGTGTAGTTCTGGAACTTGCTGTGTAGCCAGACTAGCCTTGAACTCACAGAGATCTGCCAGTTTCTGCCTCTGCGTACTGAAATTAAAGGCATGCAGCACCACTACATCTGGCTCCATGGCATTCGTTTTTTAAAGACAGGATCTTTGTTGTTCAGGCTTGTCTTGGACTCAAGGCAGTCCTGCCTTAGCCTCTTGAGTGCTGACATTTCAGATATAAGATGCCACACCTGGCCTGGGCATGGCATCCTGTGACGAGAGTGTCAGACTCTGGCTGGACCTCAGTGTTTATAGATGATGTGGTTGACTAAGAGTATGCAGAGGCGTCTGCTGGAAGATAGACACGTTATTCTGAGGTCGTAGGGGAGCCATGCCTTTACTTATGTTAGGATTTACCTTTGGACTACAACACTAACTTCCTTGTCGAACTAGGCATGTTCTGGCCAGGTATGGTGGCTCACATCTGTAATACCAGCACTCAAGGAGCTGAGGCACATAGATTTCTGTGCTTGAGATCAACCTAGACTACACAGTGAGCTTTAGGCCAGGCTGGGCTATAGAGCGAGATCCTATCTCTGACAAAACCCCAATGACTTATTTTGTAAAATGACTTTGATGAAGCAACTAATTTCTAGGGCAAATTGCATTAAAATCCTGGGGAAATATTATGGGAAGAAGAAATTGAAGCTGCCTGTACTTGAAGCCCAGGAAGTAAAAGAAGCAGGTCAGACTGTACCAGAGATGGTAACTTCAATGCTGTGGTACCCTGCCCCTCTCTGCTCAGCCTGAGCTACCTGCCAATGAGAGGATCAGAGCCCTATTGAGCAGTTTGGGAAAATGTTCAGCCCAAGCTACTGAATTTCCCCATGAAGCTACTGAAGTGTCTTTCATCCTCTTTGAGAGGTGGACTCTTCACAGGAAGGGTAACTCACGAGCTCACTGCGCAGACCGCACATTCCATGCAGATCTGTGAAATCAGGTGAGGGTTCAGGATTAGAAAAGAATTCGCAAGCCTTTTACAGAGGTGTGCAGGAGCATTTGATGCACCTTTCGTAGATGAAAGGCTGTTCACTTTCACGCCTTAAAAGTGCCACTCTGAAGATGGTAAAGGTTTGATGTGGAGTCTCTGGCCTCTCCTGCAAAGTCGCGGTACTGGATGGTCTTCAACTTTACGTACAGAAAGACTTTCCAGTTTTCTTGTGTTAATCCCAGAGGTGCCAGAAGAAGACCACCAACCCAAATCATCATATCACATTAATTAAAGCAAGCTTTTCTATTTGTCTACATTGGCTGCCTCCCCCAAGACAGGGTTCAAGAGATTGGCTTTGGATATGGGCAAGAGAAGGATTTTTATAGCTCATATTATAAAGTATTTAATACTTTAAATAGCTTTTCAGCTTCTTATCCTCAGTTTTTAAGATGGAATGGGCACAGGAGTGCTTCATATTTCATTTGATTCTTTCCCCTAATGGTAGAGGACTTCTATGGCCTCTGCAGTTTAGTGATGGCTGAGGGTATGTGAGAAGCACACATTTTAAAAATGTTGGTTTTATTTTTATTTTATCTTATTTATATTTATTTAAGACAGTCTCATTCTTTAGCCTGTGCTGGCCCTGGAACTTGTCATGTTGTCTAGGCTGGTCTCAAGCTCATAGTAAACCACTTGCCTCTGCCTCCCAAGTACTGGAGTTACCATACCCAGCAGAAACATTTTTTTTTTTTTGGAGTGAAGATTATTATAAGTAGTTTTGTAATATAATGTTTATAGGCATAGCATAATACAGGATAAAGTGCTGCTAATATGACGGCCATAGAGACCACATTAAAATGTAATGCTCACAAGCAGGAAAGATGGCTCAGCAGTTAAGGGCACTGGTCCCTTGAGCAGAGGACCCAGGTTCAATTCCCAGCACCCACATGGTGGTTCACAATTATCTATAACTAAAGTTCTGGGGGATCTAATATACCCTTCTGACCTTCCTGGGCACCAGGCACACACCTAGGAGACATGCATACATGCAGGTGAAACACTCATCCACATGAAGTAAATAAATCTAAAACTTAAAAAGTAATGAAAAATGTAATTCTTCAGAACTAAGTTGAAGGGTTACAATATCCAGTTACCTACTTGACCATACCATCTCTAACCAAAACAACAAAAATCTGATGTTTCAAAATGTGAAACTTTTTTAAAACTAGTTTTATTTTCTGTACATTGGTGTTTTGCCTACATGTATGTCTGTGTGAGGGTGTCCAACCCCCTGCAATTAGAGTTACAGACGGTTGTGAATTGCCATATGGGTGCTGGTAATTGAACCCAGGTCTTTCGGAAGAACAGTCAGTGCTCTTAACCACTGAGCTATCTCTCCTCTCTAGCCCCCAAATGTGAAACTTTTTAAGCTTCTCCAACATAACACCCACAGTTGAACTTGTGCAGCATACTACACCTGTTCTACGCTACATACTACAGTACAGTTCACAGGCCGGGAAAGGGGCTGGAAATTTAAACACATACAGAGAGGGAGAGAGAGAGAGAGAGAGAGAGAGAGAGAGAGAGAGAGANGATCCTTAACTGATAGCCACGCCCCAGCCAAACCCACCAGAAACCGCTCCCCTGCCATCAGGAACTCCTGAGGGTCTTGTGCTCAGAGCAGCTGCAAACACAGGAAAATAAGTTGTTTTGCTCAGAGCAGCTGTAAGCATAACAAGTTGTCTACAGGAAATTCAGGGTCTGGGGGTCCACAGCCGCCAACAAACTTGTATGATTTTTACAGCTTATTCTTTAATAGAATGTGGTTGAAATGCAGATGTAATAAAAATACTCTATGAAATTACCCTCTTAACTGTGTCTGTAAGCTGTGGTCTACATTTAAAGTATATACAAATATTCCAAAATACTGTGCTTCTTCATAGACTTGTAGTTCACAAAATGATGGTTAATTCTTTTGTCTTTTTGGATTATTTTTCTTCAAAAGTAAATATTAGAGAATGATTTCAGATGAAGCTGAGGGAAAAGAAAACAAGATCTATCAAGATATCCCTGTAAAATTACTGCAACAATTTTAGAAGGGCCCATATTTTGAGTCCTAATATGGTTGACCCATTTTTCCAGAAAGGGGTCTGGGAGGAATAGTGGTGGGAATGACTTAATGAAGCAGGTAGATCACCTACAGTCGGAGTGACACTTCACAGGTCTATGAAGTGCTCATCAGCACACTGTTTTGGTGGCTCTTATGTGTCCCCGGCTGTCTGCCAGATCCCAATACTAGGGATGCAGTTATGATTATACCAAAACCTCTACCCTCCTGGAGGTGGAATCTGGGGATGACTATATTTTGGTAAATGTGGCCATGTAAAATGTTCATATGGAGAGTGTTTCTATTTACATAGGGATTTCCTGTTTGGGAAGCAGGTCCTACTGTCTGCATGTTTTTGTGAATAAAGTTGTGGTAGACTGCAGCCATGTCATTTGTGACTGCTCCTCTCCTCCAGTGACAGGTGAGCAAGGGATGTGGAGCCTTGGAACCTCAAGTACTTACTGACCCTTCACAGAAAACATTTACTGATCCCTGCTCTTTTCTATTTTCATATTAAGCTGCCATTTTATCCTTAATGCGTTTTAGTGAAAGATCGTAATCTGAGTTAAATATGTTGGAATTCCAACTTGACAAGATTTAGACTCACCATGGAAACGTGCCACTGGCTAAGTCTGTGGATGCGGTTCCAGAAACTTAGCAGGAAGACCCACCCTGAATGTGGGTGGCACCGTCCCAAGGCTGAGTCTCAGAGTGGATAAAAGTGAGAAAAGGGCTGGGCATTGGCTGTGTCTCTTCCTGCTTCCCTCCGAGGATGCCATGTGACCACTTGCTTCCTCCTGCCATGATTTTCCCATCTGACAGCTGCACCTTCAAACTGAGCCTAAACGAACTCTTTCTTCACAGTTCCCCGGCGTAGAAGAAGGAAAGCAGATGATGGATTTCCTCTTCTCTCGTGCAGTCAGTGCAGGGGCCAGAGGCATCTTTAATGCTCTCCTTTGTCCAGGTGCAGGCAAGGCAAGTTCTCTGGAAAGAAGTTTTGGTCAGTCTCAACAGCTGCTATTCCTAACAGGAAAAAGTAGCTGTCCAGAGTCAAAATACTTATAAGATTTGTTTAAGTGTGTACGGGTGGAAGAATTAGGTCCTAGGAGAGAAACAGAAAAGATGTAGACTGATTGAGGCAGCTTATAAAAGAACTTCACAGTATTAAGTTACTCATCAAGTTGTTCCAGATTTGATCTAAGAACCAGAAAGTAATTAGAAACCTGTAAGTGCAGTGCACTTCGGAAGGCCTGTGAGAAGGGTCGTTAGGGGCTTGCACACAAGCAGACTTAACTGTGGGGCAGGGGAAAGCTACAGAACCTCAGCAGAAAACCGCCAAGGCTGTGAGCTCTTCTCGGAGCTGGGAAGTGTAAGTGGCTTTGGAGATGACAGCTAGAAATCCCCAGTCTGTACATAAGTTTATATTCCTATGTAACTGTGACACTGACTCCTTGACCATCAAAATAAAGAATGGACTAGAGTTGCTCTGTCCCAGGCCTGGTGTCCAGGCTGTGAATGAGCATGCTACATGGCCATGATCAGAGAGAGGAGGGAACTGGGGCAGGCACAGGAAGGTTTGCGCCAGTGTCACCTCGCTAGGAAAATGGTAACATTTATTTCAGACATTTTCCAGAACTCTTTGAAAGAAAGCCTTTTTCTGTTTGGATAGAGCATTACCCAGGTACAAAAAGCTCCCCAAACAGCATGGGAGAACCTCCCTGTGAGTGGAGGCCTAAGAGGCCTGCAGCTCCAATAGTGCTGTTCACTCTTCTTCTGCTTTAGAACTTCAAAATGCTTCCAGAGAGCTCAAACGACTACCTGATCTTTGTTTTGGCCATGAAGAAACAGACATGCTGCGAGTTTTTTGTACCCAAGGAGGTACAGAAAATAAATAATGAAGTCTAAACTTCAAATTTGGACCAGCTTTCGAGAACCTGCTGTGTGCAAAAGGAGTGTGCATTGTGAAAGCACAAAGCATAGAGAGGTGTGGGCTGCACCCTGCAGAGGACTGTCCACTGGGTCACTCACCAGAGGGCAGGGGCTGGCACACATGAGGACAGGCTGCTATATGACATTGTGAGCAAGGATCCGTAGATGTGTCTGTTCTTGGGACGGGACAGGAGATCCAAAATGGATGTGTGAGCTGATCTGGGAAAGATGAGGCAGTTCTTAACTTGGAGCCTTCCTCGCCACCTCGCTTTAGTCAAATACATTATAACAAAGGCAGAACTAACCAATGCAAGCTGGGCAGTGCTAATGGCACACGCCTTTAATCCCAGCACTTGGGAGGCAGAGACAGGCCGATCTTTATGAGTTTGAGGCCAGTCTGGTCTACAGAGGAGGGTCCAGGACAGGCTCCAAAGCTACAGAGAAACCCTGTCTCAAAAAAACAAACAAACAAAAAAGTACAATAACCATCTCTATTGTACAACAATGTGGATACACAAATACGGATTGCCTCACAACTGTGGAAAAGGCAATCAATCGTTGGTCTTTTAAGCAAACTGTAAGGAACGCAGCCGTTTGAAGCTGCCCTCTGCTTTCAGGCTGAAATCCCAGTGAATCACAGGTAAATGTGGAAAGAAGTAGGGAAACTTGACTTGAAGTTCGGGTTCCATAACAAAGATACCAAGTAGTTCTGTGATTTCTTTTGGTTGTTTTGAAGCAGGGTCTCATGTATATCAGACTAGTTTCAAACTCAGGTGGTGAAGGATGACCTTGAACTTCAGAACGTCCTGCCACCACTTTAGGAGTGCCAGGATTACAGCGTGCACCACCATGGTCAGTTTATGCTGTACTGGGGATTGAACCCACCACACAGGGATCTTAAAGGCCCAAGGGAAATTGCATGTAAAAATACCCCAGGGTGAAGAAGGGAACCCTCTGTTTTGGCCAGCTAGTTCTCCAGGCATCTCTGGTTGGTATCAGAGTAAATTCTGGACATTTCTTATTGAAACTTTGTGTTGTATTTATGTCATGTGTTCTTTCAAAATAAAAACACACAGTAGGTTCGAGCATAAAGAAAACCTCAGGCAAGTAGACAGTAACCTCTTCTGCGTGTCTCTGACTATAGCTTCTTCAATTCTTATGACTGTTACGGCTTAAAAATGAAATGGTTCACGTGCCCAGGGCTTGGTCCCCAGCTAGTGGATGCAATCATTGAGAGCTGGTTGGGTCCCAAGGGTTCTGACCTAACCAGTGGGTTCATGATTTGACAGCGGCGTCGGATGGTGATGGGAACCTTCGGAGGTCAGTGCTAGCTGAGGAAGTGAATCACTGAGGACATGTCCCCTAGGTTCCCACTGTATCTCTTTCTACTTTCTGTCGGCCCTGAGTACCACTTTGCTTTAATCATGCATTCATTGTTTGATACAAAGGATACATGGCAGATGATAACTATGCATACATCCAACATAAATCATAAGCTTAAAACATTAAGATATTTTTGTGGGTTATGTGGTTGGATTTTTTTTTTTGTAACTTGACTGTGTGTTTCTTGAGTGTGAGCTTTGTAGGCAACATCATTTTTAGTGTTAAAGGTCGGACATGCCTGATAGCACATCCTTTGTTGCAATGTTTGGCTTTTCCACAGTCCAGAAACAACAAAGGCAGCCAACTGTGGGTTGAAACAAAACGTATCATTTCTCCTTTTAAGTTGTTTGTGCCAAGTATTTTTTCACAGTGATGAAAAACTGACTCAAAATAATGCTGAATGAAAGTCAGTTCATTACCTTCCTGCCGGTGTAGCCTTGCCCTGCTGTATCTGGAGCGCCTTTACCTGTTCTTGATAGAAGAGTAAGTTCAGCATCAAGGACATTTAATTAGGTCATCCAGTATCAGGGACGTTTAGTTAGGTCATCCAGCAAGACTCAAAGGCAGGTATGTTCGGGGAATGTACGGCAGCCCTGCTGGTGGCAAACAGGACCGAGCTCGTGTCTTTCTGTTTACCCTTAACAGGTGAGGTCTCAATCTTTGCATTGACGGCTCCAGTACAACACAGCGTTATACAGCCGTTATCAAGCAAAATCTCAGGCCGCTTCTTGGTCACCAGTCTCATTCCTACTTAGAGCCCACCTCTGCTGTCACTCACTCACTTCCCTTTTGATACCATGTGCTGGGGCTGTCATCCCATCTCTTACTGTCTTTAGTAGGAAGTGACGTGTCTTTGCTGGGTTTACATTAAAGCCTAGGACTAGAGCAGGTGGCTTCTAGACCTGAATCTGCTGATCTGGCATAAAACCAAGAGCCTATAAGCTAAGGAAGGGTAAAGTTGTTGAGCGGGCCAGCTACAGCATCTGCCAGAGCACCTTCCAGTCACCCCGTGTGTCCCAGAGTAACTGAGCATCCTCTCCCTGTTTGGGCCACAAAAGTAGTAACTGAACAATCCTGATCTCAGATGTTTAACCTTTTCTTGCTTGGATATGCTTAGAATTGATTTTAACTTGGCTTTCTGCATGGTGCTAGTTTTTAAGTGTGGAAAGTAATTAAGGTTGGAGAAGGAAACGGGTACCTGTGCTGAGTGGCTCTGTTCTCAGGATCTATACATAATGCAAGTAACCTTTTCTCTAATACCGTTTCTGCATACTTGAGAAAATTTTATGGCTCCCCAACCCCCTGTGCCTCCAGCAATCTGTGCTCTCCTTGAGGACCCTCACTGTGTTCTTTAATGTGTCTCTTTAAAGTTTGGCATCTAGAAGTGAACAGCAGTTCAGCTTGGTTTGAGCCCAGCATTGCCATGTTGCACAATCCAGTAGACACCATTCCTGTTGTGCTTTATGTAAATGAAATGCCATGAAATCTCGAAATATATCAGCTTAGTCTGAGTACTATGTTTCTAAATTAGGTTCCACTAATGCGCTCTCTGAGGGGGAAGGTGTAACTTTTAGAAAGCTATCTACAGTTGCCCAGTGAGCCTGTCCAACAGTTGTTTGGTTTTAGGGGTGGTTTTTGTTGGTTTTTATTAGTTTGTTTGATAGTTAGTTTGCAGTTCAATAAGGATCAAACCCAGGCCGTGTGCAAGTAGGCACATGCTGTACCACTGAGCTACATCCTTAGATGAGAAGTATTCTGTATAGTTCAAATTCAGCACCCCAGGTAGTAAAACTTTTAAAGAATAAATCTCTTTCCATTGTCCAAAGAACATAATCATATATTCCACATCCCAATCTGTGTCTACTCGTGTTTCTGATTAAGTCAGGCCGATTGCCTTTGTTTAGGCCTCTGTCATGTGTCACTCAACCATGGCAGTGGCCCCTACTTTCTGCCTTTGCTTTCTCCACTCTAACAACTATTCAGTCTCTGGGGGAATCTTCCTCTTGTGTTTCTCTGCAAGACTCTGGAGGTTTCCCTCTGCAGGATAAAGACTAAAGCTCCTATATGATAAACAACCACCTTCATAACTGGGCCCCACTCTGAGGTGCTAGTTCCCTCCACTGCCCTTGCCTTCCATGTGCCATAGCCCTCCCTGGAGAGCTTTAAAAACTATCAAAGCTGGTTCCCACTCAACCTGCCTCTTAGGGGTAGGCCAGCAAAATTTGACTAGAATTGTATGTGGTCAATTTGACATCAGTGTGTGAAGAGGCACTAGGCTAATCTTTCATACAATCATTATGTAATTACTTGACATACCAGCATACAAAGCTTCTACCCTGACACAGTGTCAGTCAGATTTTGTCGCAATAATTGATTTTTGTTTTTTTGATAATAATGACAAATTGTAACAAGGAGGAATTGCTAGGGTATTTATGTGTTGGATGATTCAGTGTGTCCTTTTCTTAGTGATCCAGGAAGGCATTGTTGCAATTATCCAATTTATGTGGATAAGGAAATAGTGGTGCATTAACTGCAAAGCAAAGGGTTTTGTTAATAATTGGTAGTATAAGGCCATTGCAAAAAGAGAAGCGGAGATGCCCACACAACGCTGTAATATAATCGTTATTAAGCTTTAGTCAATACAGTTCATCAAGGAGGTGGAAAAGCGTGAGAGGATTCAGAAGTGAGTGCCAGAGATAATTAAGGAATGGAAAATGGGTCCTCTGAGGGAAGCTGTGCAGTTAAGGCCGCAGGAAGCCAAGCAACACTTGATTACTTACTTTATGTGCATACACACTTTCATGACATGGTTTCTTCCGAACACTAAACATGTAGAAATTAGCTTGAATAGCAGCATGCAAGATTGGGTGGAGAGGAAGAAAAGTATCTAATGAACTAGAAAACAACAATAACAACAAAAATGCAGCCTGGTCATAGCAGTCCCCTAGTTTTAAAAAGCAACAACTTACCATTATCTAAAGAACAGAGCAGATGTAACCTAAATAAAAAGTAAATAAGTAATAAATGTTTCTTTGTGGGACTGGTAGAATGGCTCAGCAGGTAAAGGTACTTGCAAAAGCACAAGCCTGGTGACCTGAGTTTGATCCCAGGAACCCACATAAGGGCAGAAGAACTGACTCCACAGTTGTCCTCTGACCTCCACACTCACACCATGCCACACCTACACACTTCCCCAACATCGTGCCCTTCCAAATACACAGCACACACAAAGACACAAAATAATAATAAAACCTTAAAGAATGTAGTTCATTAGTTAGGAGATTCTTGACAAATCAGAACTCCAGTGAGTTGTGTTATTGTTTGCTTTTGTTGTTGTTTGTTTGTTGGGTGGGTGCGCTGGTTGGTTGGTTTCTGGAAGATGACATACAGTGGTGGCTTGGGAGTCTAAATCCACTACAGAAGAAGTTATGGGTGCCCAAAGAAAGTAAGCACACTGCAAAGTAGATGAGGGTGACCATGGTGAAGGAGGGGTCAGGCGTGGCACCACTGCTGTTTCTTGGCTATGGCCAGATGTTCTTTGCATCAGCTTGAAGCAAGTCCTCAATGCAAATAGTCCACAGCATGCTGATCGTACATGGAAGAATGAGGGAGTCTGGAAAGGTCATATTAAGAAAATCTGCATTCATATGTTTTAAATGTTGGTAAACTGTTCATTGTGGTCTATGTGCCTTTTTAAAAGATACCCTCTTTCTACCTCTTGGAGGAGACACATTTAAACTTTTAAGCTGTAGAAATGTTAGATTTACAGAAAAGCTACAGGAGCATATGGAAGCTCCCATACCTACCTCTGCTTGCTCCGACCAGTGCTGCGAGCTGTAGAAGCTTGGCTGCCTGCAGCTGATGTCTCACAGCTCTGGGGATCAGGAAGTCTTACGGCCGAGGTTCTGATGGATTCTGCAGATGAGGTCCTTAGTTTATAGATTGCTTGCAGACGGCCTTCACACGGTAAGGTGGGGCAAAGGAGACAAGACACAGCCTGCCATACCAAGGCCCTACCCTTAGGACCTCATTTTTAACCCAGTCGCCTCTTTTTTAGACTTAATTTCCAAATAACCTTGGGAGTTAGAACTTCTACTTATGAGTGGGAAGGAGGGGAGTACAATTCAGAGCATAGAACACCCTTTACTCTGATTTTCTCCAACCTTGTATCCTATTTGTCCCAGACCTGCACATATGCACGCATGCACACAGAACACTGATGGTGCTCAATTTCACAATAGTTCAGTTACAGAGTTCCAGCTTTAGGATGGTGCCCAAAGTGACTTACATTCCATAGAAACTGTACTTTGAATTCACAGTTTTGATCTTTTCCCAGCCTTTCGTTATGTGGTACCGTACTCTCTTGATGTTGAGCAATGACAGCAAGCCACAACTCCCAGGCAGTCATTCCATCAGAGGGTGAACAGCTGATCTCTACAGAGGGTGTTGCTGGCATTAATTGTGTGTTTCCATTCCTTCATGTCTACAGAAAATGCACATCTCTGTGTGTAGAAGATATTTAATACTTGATAAAGTAGCCCAACTGCGTTTAGCCAGTAGAAGGTGGGCAAGGCTAAGGGATAGCGTTTGGTAGGCTAGGAATATCAGATGCATTTTTAATTCACATTATTTTCAGCTTACGGTGGCTTTTATCAGGACATAATCCCATATGAAACTGCAATCACATCCATCATTGTTCTTTATCTCCAGATCTTTCTGTATATTTTCCAATAATAACACAAGTTATTATTATTACTATTACTGAGCCCAGCATAGGCATCAACTTCAATAAATTTAAGACAGATACAGATACAATACTTATCTAATTTACTTGCATTTATCTGGTTGCTTCCATTGACTGGATAATGTCTCTTTATACAGCATTTTCTTCTTTTTCAGAGTCGAATCCAGTCAAAGCTATATTTATAAACATGGGCAGCTGAGAAGATACAGCCCAGTGAGTAAAGAGCTTGATGTGCAAGCATGAAGACTTGAGTTTGGGTCCTTAGCACCCATATATAAAGCCTGGGTGTGCAGATGTGATTCCAGTGCTAGGAAAGGGGACAGACAATGCAGAGAAAATGGATCCTGGAGCTCGCTGTTTAGCCAGTGTAGCCAAAACATTGAACTCCAGGCTCAGTGAGAGACCCTGTCTCAAAGAAACAAGGTGGAGGGAAGTAAAGGAAGATAGTTCGAGTTGACCTCTGGTCTTCATGAGTGCATGCGCAGGCCAGTGCACCTATGCCACATGCAAACACCACACACCACACACACACATGCACCCACTTACACAAAGGTATCTGGGGTTCTCCAGAACGAAACGCTGGAATTAGGCCCTTAGGTTACCCACTTTTCCTCCTCTATCCGAAGTTTAAACCCTTATGCTTTCCTCGCTGCTCCTCATGCCGCTAGCATTCCTGTTTGCCATACAACACACCTAACTTTACTTCATGACTCAGTTTATTTGCTTTTCTTATTGCCTCCTAAGCCCAATTGGAATGGACCCATCTGGAAACCAAGCCAACTAACCCTGCTCCATATTCCCTCCCAAACATCCGGTACTCTGGGCCTACTTGAAATACCACCCCCCTCATTCCTTACCATGGTTAAGATCTTTGAAAGAAGGGCCCTTATTTACAAATACTTATTAATATTCATGTGCTTTATGCATATGTATCAACCAGCAGTGGAACACTTCACTGTAAAAATGGCACAAAGAAGCTGTAGGGAATCTGATCCTGAAGGGCAGGAAGAAACAAAATGCCCTTGCAGGGGGAAGGAATGGAGTGGGAGTGGGCTGAGCTGAGCGCTGCTGCGTGCTCTCTCAGTTATGTGATAGCGAGTAGGAAGTCAGGACTACCGGTATATTTCCCCAGGAGTCTCAAGTCATGCACAACTTTTTACAAGAACACAGTCTAGGTTTACTTTTTTATTGTTGTTTCTTAGTGTTGAGCTTATCTTAGACACGGAAAATTTGCAAACGATAGTAAAGTATTAGAAATTGCACTTGGCATCTCCATCTTAGGTAACCGTAGAGCCGTGATCAAGACTAGAGAATGACTATAGGGGTAGTAACGGTACTGACTGAACTGTACACCATAGGTGCATCTCATCGTCTCCATTGTCGTCCTTCTCTGAAGAGCTTCTCTTGGATCCCATGTTTGAATTTAGCTGTGTCAGCTCCTTAATTGCCTGTAACCTTACAGTTTCTCTGTCTGCTCCTGTCTTAAGATCTGGACTCTTTGGAATACTACTGGCCAGCTGATTGTAAACTATACTGTGTCCCTCATTTGAGGTCTGCATGCTGTTTCTTCATAATAAAATTGATTGCAATTCTGCCTTTGTTTTGTTTGGTTTTGTTTTTTTGAGACAAGGTTTCTCTGTCTAACATAACAGCCCTGGCTATTCTGGAACTCACTTTGTAGACCAGGCTGGTCTCAAACTCATAGAGATCCACCTGCCTCTGCCTCCTGAGTGCTGGGATTAAAGGTGTGCTCCCCCACACCCAGCTGAGATTCTGCATTCTTTAGCGAGTACTGTAGACTGCATTTTAAAGCACACTGACTGGTGTTGTGCCTTTCTCGTGCATTGCATCTAGAACTTATTAATCACGTCTCGTTAGTGAGGATGTTGAAATTACCTTTAGCACAAGGATATTTGGGGGTTTTGTTTTGTTTTATTTCAAGACAGCCTCATTGTGTAGCTCTGGCTGGCTTGGAAGTCCCTTTTACACCAGGATGGTCTCAAACTCACAAGAGATCTGCCCCCTTCTTGCTTGAGTATGCCACTACCAGCAGCTAAGGAGACATTTTTGGTTTGTTTTTGGGGTTTAGTTTTGTTTTTTGGATTTCTTTCTGTAAAGTTATGCCCTTCCTAGTAGTTAACCAGTATATTTGAAATTACACAAATGTCCTCTTTCATCCACCCATTAGTTTCTTCATGTATCAGTGAGCCTTGGCAACTGCAAGTCTTACTGCGGTATTTACTTAGTTGTCCATTTCGTATCTTCTTTCCCCCTTTCGTTTTCCATTTATTGATTGGAATTCTTTTGGAAGGAGAAGCTGTGTAGACAGGAGTCAGATGCAGTCATCTTCTATCATTTGATTCTTCACAGTACTCGTTTAACAGCTATAGTATACCTTTACTGTTTTTATTAAGTGTTTATGTTATGAGTGTTTGACTGAGCATTGTAGTCACCTGGGTTACAGAGCTTCTTTATTATAGGCAGACTGAATGACTCTCAATTGTGTGTTTTGAGAAAAAAAATCAATAACATTATTTAAAAAATCCTTCAACAATGGGTAGCACTGAAGTTGCTATCTATCTTTTATATAGGCCTTGAAGAATTCATTCTCTGTTTAGCTTCCAATCATCTAAAAGAAAAAAATCGAGCTGTTGATGCTTAGCTACAAATAGTTCATGAGGCACCTGTCAGTTTTCCTTCTGCAGTGTGACACTGGCTTCCTTGGCGTCTGTTTGTTTACACTGCTGATTGTAGCTGATGTGCAGAGAACATGTTTAGCATGGGTCCTCTTAGTTCGGCATCCCTACACCATAGTTATGCAGTTTTACCGGAGAAGCACCTAATTGGAGCTAATTCATTTCGTCAATTTCCAAACATTACTGTCTCTAATTTTATGAAGGCACTTAGTTGTATTTGAAAGAGAGTATGTAAGCCAGGAGTTGACAGCTTTTTCCTCTGACTCCAGAACATAACTACTCTCAGCTATACAATGTCAGAAATACTCAGTTCTGCTATTGTGGATAGAGATAACCAGCAAATGTATATATGCTTTGTCCCAATAAAACTTTATTTAAATGAATGAATGACAGTCTAGTGACTACAGTTCACTAACCATTGTTTTAGACTACAAAAGTATGCAGATCCAAAACGTTCATTAGCATCTGACCTAATCCTCCATGTTTTTCTACAGGCAGAAGACTGACCTTTGAAAATATGTATTTGGGAGATAATCACGTTCTATTGAATACCCTGTGCTGGTGCTGCCATCGAAAAATCTGGTTACAGTCTGGGGAGGCCTGCTACTGCTGCAGGACTGGACCATCTCGGCCCTGAGATGAGTGTCCTGACAGAGCAGGCACACCATGAATAGATACACAACGATCAAGCAGCTTGGGGATGGGACCTATGGTTCTGTCCTGCTGGGAAGAAGCATTGAGTCTGGAGAACTGATCGCCATTAAAAAGTAAGTTCCTTCTTCACTCTTGTGAGCTCATGGTCAGTTCTACCTATCACGATGATTTCAGCTCTGTTCTGTCCATTCCCTATCTTCGAAACATTTCTAAAGGGGAACGGATGGGAGCCATAAAGAACATTAGGTGATGATTCTAAAGTCGTAAAGAAACTATACGACTTCCGATGAGGTTTAATAAATTCATTTTCCAGAAGAGGAAATGTGTTTATCTGGTATCTGCTGTCTCTGTCACTCCTCCCACCTCATACTTAACTTTTGCAGCCAGAGTTCAGACCTATTGCGTTAGTTACTTGTGGCTGTATTCACTCCAAACTTGTAGATTAGAGCAACATCCACGCCTTCTATCTCAGTTTCTGTGGGTCAGCACAACTTAGCAGAGTTATCTGGTCCAAAGTCTCTTCTGAGGCTGCAATCAAAATGTTGCTCAAAACTATGGTGTCATTGACAGCTGGGTGGGGAAAGGCTCTGCTTCCAAGCTCACTCCTGTGACTTTAGGTTGCAGTTAGAACCTTATACATTGTTGACCTGAGGGTCTAGGTTCTCTGCTAGTTGTCAGCTAGAGGCTGCCTCTTCGTCCTTTGCCATGTGGACTGCTCCAAAGAGTAGTTCACAATATGGTGACTTGCACCATTGAGATATAGGCAGTAGGAAAGCAATAAGGGGCTGAGAGATGGCTCAGCAGTTAAGAACTCTTATTCCAGCCAGGCGGTGAAGGCGCATGCCTTTAATTCTAGCACTTGGGAGGCAGAGGCAGGTGGATCTCTGTGAGTTCAAAGCCAGCCTGGTCTACAAGAGCTAGTTCCAGGACAGGCTCCAAAGCTACCGAGAAACCTTGTCTCCAAAACAAAACAAACAAACAAAAGGACTCTTATTCCTCTTATAGTGGATTGGAGTTCAGCCCCAGCTGAACTACACAGTTCAACAACCTGTAACTCTAGTTCCAAGGGATCTAATATTCTTGGTTTCTGTGACCACTTTCACACACATACTACACATAGTGTCCTGTTGTACATATATACATTAAGTAAATAATTTTCTTTTTAAGAAAAAGTCTTCTTATATGGAAGTCAGATCTTTTTACTCTTACAAATCAATCATAGAAATGACTTCCTCTCAAAATAATGTGCCCTTACTGGCCAGAAGCAAGTTAATTGAAGGAGAAAGGGTATGCAGTTATAAACAGACGAAGATAGAGGTCTTTGGGGACCAAATTAGAGTCTGCCTTCTGGGCACTAAGTCCTGTAGCCATTTAAGAATCATTCTTACATCCAAACTGAACTTACATCCAGCATAGCACGTTCCACTTTTATTCCAGACTTGTTTATCCTTCTTATCTTTGTTTTGTTTTGTTTCTATGAGACAGTCTTGCTCTGTGGTCTAGGCTGGCTTTGAATCCACAGTCTTGTGCCTTGCCTCCCAAGCATGGGTTATAGAAGCATAGTGTTCCTTATGACTCTGGTTTCCCTATCTTCAGCCAGCTCAAAGCCTGAGTTCTCTTTACTTCGTTCCCACTTTATGCCTGACCTTCACTCATCTCATCCTGGCAATTGTACTAAATGTCCATCTGGTCTACCTCCTCCATTCCTACTAGAACCTCACTTCCAACCTATTACCATTTACCATCCGACTACCAGGTCCTCTATAGGGCTCTTGGCTTCCAGTCACATCACTGCTCATACCAAACTGAAAAGACAGTTCATTAAAACCGCTAGTGTTAAACATTCTCCTTGTCTTCCTGCTCTTTGCAGCCCTGTGCTGGATGGTTTTCTGTCAGCTTGACACAAACTAAAGTCATCTGAGAGGAGGAAACCTCAACTAAGAAAATGCCTCCAGGGCTGGAGAGATGGCTCTGAGGTTAAGAGCGCTGGCTGCTCTTCCAGAGGTCCTGAGTTCAATTCCCAGCAACCACATGGTGGCTCACTACCATCTGGTTCCCTCTTCTGACAGGCAGGGATGCATGCAGGCAGAACACTGTATACATAATTAATAAATCTTTGAACAAAAAGAAAAAAAGAAAGGCCTCCATGAGATCAGGTTGTAGGCAGCCATATAAAAAGCAAACTGAACAAGCCAGATGGAGCAAGCCAGTAAGCATCAGCCTTCCATGGCCTCTGCATCAGCTCCTGCCTCAGGTCTCCATTTTGTTTGAACTCCTGTCCTGACTTCCTCCAGTAAACGATAGAGATTGTAGAAGCTTAAGTCAGATAAACCCTTTCCTCCCCAGCTTGCCTTTGCTCTTGCGGTTCATCATCATAATAGACAAGCATCTTGTCCCCTCTGCCTTTAGTGCCCACAGCAGAGCTGGGCCCCGTCACTGCTCTTGGCACCAGCATACTCACATATCTTTTACTTGATCCTTCAATTTCCTCTAGTTTTGGTGCCCTTTGCCCTGGCTTCTGGGAATCACCGTCTAAATGAACTTCCTACACCGAAGCCTAGGAGAGTCCAGTGTGACATCACTTGCTTTCAGAGTCATCAAACTCTGTGACCTCCAACGCGGTTGGCCTGTTTCCCTAGCTTCGTCTCTTACCACTGCCCTCTCGCCTCTTTGTTCGCCTCTCCAGCCTTTCAGTGTTGAGAACTTCCCTAATACCTTTCTGCCCAGATGGTCTTCTGGTTGGCCCTACTGCAGGTGCCTAGCTACATCGTACTGATTCCTACTTCCGTGGTGGCAGAGCTGAGGGAGCAGGTTGCAGGCAAGTAGACCAGCAGCTGAGAGCTTACATCTAGAACCATAAACAAAAAACCACGTGTACTCACCCAAAATGGGGCAAGTTTTTTGAAACCTCAAAGCCCACCCCCCTGACATACTTCTTCTAACAAAGCCACACTTCCTAAACTTTCCTAAACAGCCACCAACTTGAGACCAAGTATTCCAGTATCCTAGACCATTGGGCATAGACATCTCCTTCAGCTACCGCAAATGGTAAGATACCATATCTGGATCTGCATGTGCATTAAAACCCACTTCCTGTGGTGTACTAGCTCAATATAGCCACATAATTAATTTATTATTTAGTTGATTCTTTGAAAGTTTCATACATATGTATAATGTATCTTGGTCCTATCCATTCCCAACTCTCCCATGGACCTTCCCAATGTAAGTCCTCTCACCTTCATTATCTCCCCTTCTTCCTCTTCCCCCCCTTTCCCTTCTCTTTTTATAACGCCTAACTAGCGCTTTCTACCTTATTCTATAGCAATGTATTTGTGGACATCACCAAAGATTTCCGCCAACAACAAAAGTTCTGTTGGCCGGTACTAGCCTAGATAGAATAAACCTGAGGGGGTTTCCTTTGGGCCAAGTTAGTTTGTTAGTGGTAGAGTTGGACAGCAGACCTGACTCTTTGTACTACACCAGGTATCCTGCTTAGGATTTCTGTTGCTATGATAAACACCAGGACCAACTGGTGTGGAAAGGGCTTATTTCTCCTTTCAACTCTCAGGTCACACTTCATCACTGAAGGAAGTCAGGGCAGGATCCTGGAGGTAGGAACTGAAACAGAGGCCAGAGAGGAGGTTTGCCCCTTGTGGCTTGCTCAGCTCAGCCTGCTTTTTTTATACAACCCAAACCAGCTGCTCAGGAGGCCTACAGTGAGCTGGGCCCAGTAACCTCAATCACTAATCAAGACAGTGGCCCACAGACTTACCTGCAGGCCAGTCTAATGGGATGTTTTCTCAGTTGGGGTTCCTTCTTTCCAGAAATGTCTGGATTTGTGTCAGGCTGACAAAAAACGAGCAGTGCACCAGGTTCCCACTGCAGCTGGGATGTTTACTGGCTTAGATTGGACTGACTTGCCATGTTTTAAAATAAAGGCTTCTTTAGATGTTATAATATTTTATAAAAATTGAAACCAACATTGGTTAGGTTCAGAATGAAAAAAAATAATTTTTATTTTTATTTGTGTGTGCATTCATGTATGCTGTCACATGTGTGCACATGTGTGCCCTCAGAGGCCAGAAAATGACATTGGGTCCCCTGGAGCTGGGTTGCAGGCAATTCGAGCTGCCTGCATGGGTGTGGGACTGAATGTGTTCTATTCAGGAGCATGCAGTGCTCTTAGTACAGCTACCTCTGCAGCCCTGGATGAAAACATTTTTAAGAAATGGTGTTCAGTCTGTCACTTGCTATTTCTTTTTCTTCTCTTTCAGAATGAAAAGAAAGTTTTACTCCTGGGAAGAATGCATGAACCTGCGGGAAGTTAAGGTATTTATGAATTTACCAGGGAATAATTCTGTTTGGCTGATTAGCATAGCTGTATTCATGGCTAGATTTAGAGTTGCTGTAGTCATCCATTTGCATTTTTTCGCTAATGCTATGAAAGAGAAAGGATATGATACAGCTGGTATCCGAAAGTGAAAAATTACTGCATTACTTAATGAATGTATTATTACTAGAATACTTTTGCCATTGATGGATTTCTTCAACCAGTATCTTTCAGTTAGTGTTGATTTGGTGGACTGTTGCCTCCGTAGGTGTCATTCCTATCCACTGAGGCACAGGAAGATCTGTCTCCCTGTAGCTTGTTTTTCCTAGATACAAAGCAGCACCTCTTGCATTTCCTTACACTCTGTTGCAGTGTGTGATGGATCCTTTGCCTAACATAGCGCTTTGTCAGCATTGTATAGCATGTGTCTTCACTGGTTTTCTTCCTTTCCTTTCTGTTTTCCAGACGAAGTGTGCCTGTGTAGCCCAGGTTGGCCTTGAGCTAGAAATCCTCCTTAGCTCTGCAGCTTCCCAGTTGCTTTGATTTACAGGCTTCACCATGCCTGTTTTTTTGTTGTTGTTGTTTTTTCTTTTTTTCTATCCAGTGCTGGTGTGCAATCCCAGGACCGCATACCTACTTGACAGGTGCTGTAGAGCAGAGGTCTGTCCCAACCCTTCACCTTTGCTTTTGTTCCCTTTTCTTTCTCCTCTCCATTCTGCTTTAGTCCTCCCGGAGCATCTCCCCAGGTAGCCTGACCACTAGGCTTTTCCTTGTGCGCTGGAGGGATATCATCTGTTGTTAGGCCTCTCACTCAGTGCTGTTTGAAAAGCCCAGTAGGATATGAAACCAGCCCTTTAGTACATGAATAGGGCTTCCAGTGTAGAGCAGGGACACGCACACTTTGTTCTTAAAGGGCAAGGTCATAACTCTTTTAGACTCCATAAGCCAAAGAATATTGTCTGTGTATGTAACAAGTGGAAAATATTCTGTCAAGTATTGTAGTAATAAGGGGAGCGGGCCTGCTTTTCGTCCCGCCCGGCTCCTGCACGG
>LOEQ01005954.1:57970-74681 GCA_001685075.1 Bramus lutescens | reverse complement strand
GGCCAAGGCAGTTTCTTTATTAACCAATAAAAGTAACACATACACAGATGACCCTCCTACATCAAAGTATGGTGGTGCATGACTTTAATACCAGTACCAGTACATAGGAAGCCGAGACAGGTGGCTCTGGGAGTTCAAGGCCAGCCTGGTCTTTGCAGTGAGCTGCAGGCCAGTCAAACCTACATGGTAAGACCTGTGCTCCTTACAGAAGTACCATCTAGGGAGGCTCTGAAACCAGCTTCATTCTTTTTCTGAATTAATTTGGCATGAAGCTGCTCACCGAGGGCTGCTTGTGATATGCTTTAAGCAAACAGACAAGAAGGATGAACAACAGTATGTGCTGTTACTCATGGAAACCCAGGAATCCAACCCAAGTAAAGGAATAATCAACCTGGCTGGGTCATCCTAGAAGATTCTTGCCAACACTGCTGAGGGTCCATGCCAGCAAAATGACTTGGCAATAATTTGTCGTTTGGGGTGAAGGTTCCAAAAAAGCCTCACTTGGTCTTTATCCACTACCTATGTTTCCTCTCTCTTCTGAGCTATGTGGATCATAGTTTTGATATTTGGATCCTTCAGGATTTGGATGTCCACTTTAACTCTTCCTTTTACACACATTCTGTTGATTTTATTAAAAGGATGTTCTTTTTAATGAAAAGATAGAGAACCTTCTGTAATTTGTCATTGTTGACCTCATTGCCCTGTGGGGGCAAAGACTTTTTAAGGTTCAAATTCTGATCATCCAGGTAGCCCTCGGCTGCTGCCTGACTCTCTCACCTTCGTTGCCCTTAGACCTTTCACTCAGTATTTCATCAACTGTGTCTTCATCCCCCTCCCCCACACCCCCACTCTACTCCTGCCCCAATAATTAGAACTCACAGTTGCGGGCAATGTTATGTGAAGCCACAAGAACTCAAATAAAAGGATAACAAAGATTTATTAGGGGACATTTACGAATAACACCAAGGTAGAGAACACCACAGTCTTCCGTTCTGCCTTGGGGCCAATGGATGCAGCAATCCAGTTTCCAGCCAACACATAAGAGCGAGAGAGCCCCCTCCTCTTCCTTATAAGAGATGGTATCCACACACAGAAACCACACCCTAAGACCAGTACCCCAAAACTATTGGCGGAATGAATTCCCACAACACACATTGTAAGAAGGAGTGTTTCGTCTCAGGCACACGAGTCTGAAGAAAGTCTAGAGAATCAGGCTATCAGCCTCAGTCCTTTGAGGAGTTTCCTGTTGACCGTGTCTGCAGTCTGCTGTCTGATGACCTCACCCTTAACCGGCTGCATCCTCCAGCGCTGGAAGATTTAAAGCCATGGCTTTCTTTATTGGTTCCCCTCTAGGCACTTGCACAGCCTGAATTCCATGGTCTGGAGGGAGGGAGCCTAAAATAGCATGGGCCTATTGCTCCAAAAATAGTCCTGCACTACTGCTCTGGGCTGGGTGTAGCCAGGGATACCAGCTAGTGATCATATGCCTACCCTCTAGTCAATTCATCAAAGTCATGTTTCTAGATAAAGTTATGTTGACCTCAGAGAAGTACTTTACTAAGTTGTCAGTCAGATGTAATTCATGCCATGTTTGCATTCTCAAATAGAAATCCCTTTCTAATTGTGCTTAGAGTGGCTTTCCCTGTCAGAGACACTTGTTTTCTGATTTTGTTTGTTTCTCTTTCTCGCCTTGTTTCAGTCTTTAAAGAAGCTCAATCACGCCAACATTGTAAAGCTGAAAGAAGTCATCAGGGAAAATGATCATCTCTATTTCATCTTCGAGTACATGAAGGAAAACCTTTACCAGCTCATTAAAGAACGGTGTGCCTTAGTCATGACCTTAGTTTTAACCAAGTGTCTTTGAGATTTATTTTTATTCTTTTTAATTACACGTGTAGGGGTGCATATGTGTGTGAGTGCCCACCAAGGCTAGAGGTGCCAGCTCCCCACTAGTGCTGGAGTTACGGCGAGCCACTCCAGTGTGGGCGCTGGGAATTGAACTCTCAAGAGTCCTCTGTGAGAGCAATATGTGTTCTTAACCTCTGAGCCGTCTTTCCAGCCTCATAGTCAGAACATTCTTATGAATTAATATTGCAAAGGTGATGTATTTTTTGCTTTGCTTACTTCAGTTTTCTAGGTCTTTCTGTAGTCTTTTAACAGTCATGCCTCTGGATTTCATGAAGATCTGCCAGCTAGGTGGAGGATCCAATCACATTCCTGTGCCCGGGAGCCCTGAGACAACTCCCAGGAAGCAGCATGCAATACAGAAATTCATTTTGTATTGTTGTTGTTTTGTTTTGTTTTGAGAAAGTTTCCTTCCTAGGCTGGCCTGAAACTCAAGATTCTTCTATGTGAACCTTCTGAGTTCTGAGATTACAGGTGTGGTCGCCATGCCTAGCTCAGTTTCTAAACACAGTGTTACAGGTTTCTTATTTATTATTGTAAAAATTTTATTATTTTTTATAATAGAGCTTAATAGAATTGGTGTTTATTACTTAGCTTCACTGTATCAAAAAGATTATTTTTCTCTGCTGTTTATCATCAAAGGATCTGGTAAAAAAAAATCTTAATTTCATACTATATAATAGAGTAGATTCTTTTTACTACAGAAACTCAGCTTTTTAACTTTGTTTTCTTCTGGCCCATACAGAAATAAGTTGTTTCCAGAGTCTGCTATACGGAATATAATGTATCAGATATTGCAAGGATTGGCATTCATTCATAAACACGGTAAGTGATTTGCAATATTGTGCTTCTGAATAGCAGTGAAATGTCATCAGGTGGATAACACAGGCAGTATTAATGGCTGTAGAGCTGACAGGCTGACAATGGCTTTCGGAAGATGTTCCCTCGGGACTTTGATTTCTAAATTTGCCTCTGTGTGTGTGTGTGTGTGTGTGTGTGTGTGTGTGTGTTCTTCAGTTTTAGCACTGAGCTTGTTATTTATAGATAGAGCTAGGAATTGTTTCCCACCATTTTCTGATGTATCAACAAGAGACCTCAGATCAGAATTCTGAGATAGTCATGTGTGGTGCGTAGCCCACAGTAGACCCCAGATCAGAATTCTGAGGTACTCATGTGTGGTGTGTAGTCCACACTAGACCCCAGATCAGAATTCTGAGGTACTCATGTGTGGTGTGTAGTCCACGCTAGACCCCAGATCAGAATTCTGAGGTACTCATGTGTGGTGTGTAGTCCACACTAGACCCCAGATCAGAATTCTGAGGTACTCATGTGTGGTGTGTAGTCCACGCTAGACCCCAGATCAGAATTCTGAGGTACTCATGTGTGGTGTGTAGTCCACACTAGACCCCAGATCAGAATTCTGAGGTACTCATGTGTGGTGCGTAGTCCACAGTAGCATTTCTGCACTGTGCTGCTCATTTTTCTATATCATTTATATTCCAGAGTGTCCTAAAATTTTATACAATTACAGAAAAGCAAAATAAATTAAAACTTAGCAAACTGAAGAAGAGGCAAAGGCAAAACAAGGCAAGGAGACAAAGCCTCTCTTTCTTTCTTCCCTTCTTTTTTTGTTTTCTTTTTCTTCTTTTCCTTTTGTTTTTTGGGGTTTTTTTCTTTTTCTCTTTTTAGAGAAATCAAACATTTATTCTGGCTCACAGTTTAAGAGGGGAGATGGCTGAGTGTGGTGGCACAGTCCTTCTATCCCAGCACTCAGAGGCAAAGGCAGGCGGCACTCTGTGAGTTTGAGACCAGCCTGGTCTACATAGCAAGTCTGAGGCCAGCCAAGGTTACAGAGTAAGAAAAATTAAAAGAAAGGATATAGTCCACTATGGTGGGAATGGTAGTAGGAATGTGAAGTCATGTTATGCCCAATTCTTTTGGTTTTTACTTATTATTTTAAAATGTTTTCATATAATATATTTTGATCATATTCTTCCCCTCCCCCAAGACCTTCTATATCCTCCTCACCTCCCTACCCACCCAATTTCATGTTTTTTCTCTTTAAAAAGAGTCAATTATTACTAAATTACAACCAAAAAAAAGCACACATAAAAATGTGCAATCTTTTTGTATAGTCCACCTGCACCTCAACAATAGGCTGGAGTTGGAGTGTGGTTGATATGTCTCGTATTGCTCCACTGGAGAAAATTGATTTTCTCTTACTCAGCGAGTGTCATGTAGCTCCTTGATTAGGACTGGGACTTTGTGTCCACTTCTGCCCAGATTTTGTCTGTCATGAATTTGTACAGGTCTTCTGTGTGCCATCACAGTCTCTGTGAGTTGAAATGGTGTGCGTCAGCCCTGTCATGCCTGAGGATGCTGTTTCTTTAGAGTCATCCCCCACCTCTTGCTCTCACAATCCTTCTGCCTCCTTTTTGCATAGAGCCCTGAGCCTTGAGGAGAAGGGTTTGATAAAGACATCCCATTCAGGGCTGAGTGCTCCAAGGTGTCCCATTGTCTGCACACTGTCCAGTTGTGGGTCTATGTGTTAGTTGCCATCTATTGCAAGAAGAAACATTTCCAATGAGGGGTGAACCACACACTGATCTATGGACATATAGCAATATGTCATTGCAAGTTGTTTTATTGCTGTAGTAGTAGAGTCTCCTCTTGGGCCCATGACCTATCTACTCTTAGTTTCTTGGCCTCATTGGTGGTATCAAGTGTGGGTTCCATCTCATGGAACAGGCCTTAAATCTCATTTTTAAACAGTGGTTGGTTGCTCCCATTACATTTGTGCCGCTATTGCACCAGTATATTTTGAAGGCAGGTCATGGTTGTAGGTTGCAGGGTTGAAGCTTCTAGTTGATACTAGCTTGATTTCTCCATGTTTGATGGCATAAGTAAATGGTGACTTCAGCAATAGGGCCTTATACTCTGGTTATGGAGGGTAACCAATAGCATTCTTAATAGCCTATAATGTTTGGAGGATTTGTCCAGTATTGCCAGCAAATTTTATTTCAGTAGAAGAAGCAGGCAACAGATTTGTTTCTGAGCTTGTTATACAATGGAAAATGTGAAATATAATCAGTTAGAACATGTGTAGTTTTGGATTTAAAACTTGACTAGTTACCAAAAGCAAAACTATTTTTTAAATTAAGACCTTCATTTTTACATTTATTTATCTAATTTGTGCATGCATGTGTGTGTGTGTGTGTTTGTGTGTACATATACACATACATGTGTCACAGCATGGGTGCAGAGGACACCTTGCAGGAGTCTTGCAATATATCCTCTTCCTTCTACCCTCACATGGGTTTTGAACTCACGTCATCAGGCTTGGAAGCAAGTATTTTCACCTGCTGAGCCATCTTACTGGGCCCAGAATTATTCTTGATACCCTGGCCAGGAAGGCACTTTCTCGTGGACCCTTTGCAGGGGATAGTGTGCCACTTGATTTTATACGAACACATGGCAGCCTGCATAGACCAGTTTTGTTTGATAGCCTTCACTGTAGGTCAGTTTTGTCACCTGATCAGAGAAAGCAATTCTGCCCTGCCCCAGTGTGACTCACTTCAGGGATGGTGTGGGTATTCCACAGAGAGATTTAGAATGTCCAAAGGGAAGCATACTGTATGCCCTTCAGGAAACTCTCTGTAGTAATAGGGAGCGGGCCTGCTTTTCATCCGGCCCGGCTCCCGCACGGNGGGGCCAAGGCAGTTTCTTTATTAACCAATGAAAGTTAACACATAGACAGATGACCCTCCTACATCAACTCTCCGTTTGTGATTTTCCTCTTCACTGAGCTTGTGAAAAGTTAAGCAGCAGTGAGTAGAGGCAGTAATCTACCTGGAACCTTGCTGGTTCTCTCCCTGGAATCTCGCTGGTTTTCTCACTGCAGATTAGATGAGGCTGGATTGAAAACTTTCCCATGAATACGTAGCCAAGACATGGACATCTGTGGGAGAAGACAGAAGTGCTCTGAGAAGGTCATTTGAGGTCATCTTAGCATGTAGACACTGGAAAAAAAACATACATTCTCAGTCTGTGGATGTTGCCACTGTAAACATTGCACAAACAAATGTATTCATTACTCAGTAAGGAGACTGGGTTGAACCTTTTTGGCAATTACTAGATTTAGTGTAAATATATTTTCTCTCTCTTTTTTTTAATGTTTTTGGTTTCTCTGTAGCTTTGGGGCCTGTCCTGGAACTTGCTTTGTAGACCAAGCTGGACTCAAACTCACAGAGATCTGCCTGCCTTTGTCTCTCAAGTGCGCCACCACCACCTGGCTGGTATAATTATCTTCAGGTAACAATTTAGCACCCTTCAAGAGCCCTTTGGAGCTCTGTACCACCATTACTTTCAGGCCTTACACATTGAGAGTGTGTGTGCTAAGACTGCAGAGGAAGGTTCAGCTGTGGAAGCAGTCAGGCTGTGTTCACAGCCTCACTACCCTGGCCATCCCCAGAGGTGGTGGCTGACATTTTTCCAAACAGCTGTCTGCCCAGTTCTGATTGGAGCCAACTTCATCCATGACCTTTCTCATTTCCTCGTCAACTTCACAGGTAGAAAGAAGAGATAGTAACTATGGCTTTCAAAGAAGAGGCAACTGCATCTCTGAGAGGCTTAAAGCTCTGCAGAGATCTCACTGCAGCCATGGCAGGGGAGTCTATTGGGGAGGCTTAGAGAAAGCAGATGGTAACGGTGGTAATAGAGTAGACACTAAATTCTGAAGTCCTGGCTCCTTTTGTTTGTTTGTTTGTTACGTTTTATATATATATATATATAACAAGGGTCTGGGGACAGAGAGAGAAATGGTCAGTGGGTAAGAGCACAAAGCCTGGCAAACCGAGTTCATTTTCAATGGAGTGAGTTGCCCTCTGACCTCCACACGCATGCCCTGGTAACACTTGTACACATAAATGACTAATAAATATATCTGATTTTGTTTTTAACTTGGAGGGTTTGTGTGTTGGTGACTTTGGTTGGTTACGTGCACATGTACCCCTCTCCTGTCCTGACAAAAGGATCATCTGACACACTTCATAGAGCTATCTAGTGGTTCCAGCCCTTCCCCATAGCTCATTCTCACAGAGAGAAGGTACAGTCTGCCCCTGGGGAGTCTACTCCTCAGAGAGGGAAGAACAGCACAGCATGTAGTTGCTATGGCCGTATTTCATGTCACTGAGTATTTTACCCCCATGGGGCAAGAGCACATGGGCATACTTGATATTGTCTGAACAATGCCAAAGCACATGTCCTTGAAGGAATATATTACAAATTGCATATCTCCTCCTGACCTTACCCTTACAACTTTCCAGAGCACGCTTCCCCATCAAGTGCTGAAAATGCATTTGGTGGTTTAGAGGGTGGTGTTTTGCCCTGGAGGGGATGCTGTGTCTCTGAGCCTCCCCATTGTCTTAAGCGTGTGACCTTGGCACAGCCCTTCTCTACCCTGCTGCTGCTCCTTGACCTACTTTTTTCTCTCAATGTGAGCACTATAAGTTTATATTCAAGGAAGGGCGGAAGGGAAAGAGGGTGAAAATTATCTGAAATCACTTTAACAGCAGGAAGGTGTGCTATGTAAATTCATATTTAATTACTCTTTAATCATTTCCTCTTATTTAATCAGTATCATCAGTAATAAAATATGGGCAAGGGAAAGTCTTCCTTAAGGCTTCCTTGGTTTTCCTTTCTTCCTTGAAGTTATTCATGAAAATCTGTCAGAATGAAAGAGGAAATTCTTCTGTTGCTGAGCAGGCAGGTGGAATCCTGAACTTAAATGAAGGGTCTTTTTTCTGTGTTCGGAAAGTGTTTGAACAGGAAGGTTCTTACTGCGGCAGAACTCTGCTGTCGTGTGAGGTCTAATGGCACGGCTAGGATTCCCATTGTCAAGTCAGGAGACAGAAGGTGGCTTATGGGCCACACTGCACACCTCAGCAGAGCACAGACCCCGGCAGGAATTGGAGCAGAGCTCTAGTCCCACCTCCTCGCAAATGGCACTTGTCACCAGCCTCACAAGCCTTAATTCTTATCTGTAAAAAATGATAGCACATACACAAGCTCACGTTGACGGTTTGGGGGAGGTTGCCAGAGAGAACTTTCTGTTAGCCGTTCTGTTCGCATGTCGGGCTTTTGCAAGGGGCTCATGTGCGGACACTGCCCTCTGAAAGCTTTATGGATACAATGTGTTTCATCCTGCAAAATAAGCCTGTGAGCTATGCTAGGCTCTATTTTACCCATGAGGAAACTCAGGCACCGGAGGGTTAAATGACTAGGCATTCTTGCTGGTCTACACATTCACATCCTAAGCTGCATTGTCTCTTTAAATGGAAATAGTCATGTTTCACTAAAGCAGATGATGTATGAAAAGAACCTACTTAGAAGAATAAGTGAGGAATCTAATTCCTCATTCCTCTTTTGGTTAATGTGCATGTTCTCTGTGAAACTAGAATTAAGATGAGTAAGCCATGAGGGAAAGGATGAAGCCTTCTGTCGGGGGAGGGTTCTTGGTGCACAGAAGAGCGTGACTCACAGTGGACACAGAAAAGGTGAGGCATGTTCAAGTGATGCTTGTGTGAGCCCCAGTGTGATAGGACGAACTGAACTGGAGAAGATGGGAGCTGGTGTAGGTGTTCTAGACGGAGTGAGTTGCTATGGGTGGAGGATGTTTGAGAACAAATGAGTCACTGTAAGAGAAATGCCACATAAGTTTATAAATAATAATTACCCCCAATTAGAGGAGGAAGGGAAATTCTACTAGGAGACTCAGTGTTGATCTGGACTTGAGAGGATCAAAGCCACAAATCAAGGTTTAGGTGTGGGAGCCGAGAGGGAGAGAGTAGTGTTTGGCACCGTTAGGCTGTGACACATTTTTTGGTGGGATTGTGAGCAGTTCCTTGCCCCCTGCCCATGACTGAGTTTTCCCATCTGTTCAGTAAGAAAATGAGGCTTGCCGTTTCTTCTTTCACTGGAGAGTTTTTAGAGTGCTTGAATTTTTAGGTAGAGAAATTGTCTCACAGTTTTCAAGGGTCCTAGGTATGTTGACAAAAGATGATTCTAATAATTGCATAATTCTTAATTCGTTTCCAAGATGGGTACATACAGTCAGGCCTTCTGAGAACTGACAAGTGTTTGTAAGAGTAAAGGTTCCCAACACAGTGATTCAGTTATACCAAGACTTAGAACAGACACCACTCATCTGGTGGGCAGATAATGTTTTATTGGGCTGATAATAAACCATCTGGATTTCGCTATGTCAGTCAGATTTTTTTGTTTTATTGAAAAGGCCATTCTTGACTAATACTGAATCACTCTAAGTTTCATAAGCTAAGAACCTCAAGTTTGGTTCTTATAATTATTTGTATTTGGTTTACTACAAAGCTGCTTAGAATTCTTGAAATTGGTCTATGGAAGACCATTGGGTCTGTGTCAGGACAGTGGCAGAATAAAGATGAAGCCCTGAAATCTAAGTGAATCTCAGTGCACAAACTGATACCTACAAATCCATGTATGCTGTAAAGCAGACAACCTGCTGTGCCTGTCTGTCTCTTGTCTAACCCAGACCTGACTCTTATCCCAATTCCTTGAGGTGTGAAAAATAGGTGGCCCTGTGTTGTGAAGGGAGTGCTTCTTACTCTTGCCTGTGTTCCCCTTGAATGTCTGTGATCATTTCTGTGCCTTAGTCTTCATGTAGGCATGGAGTTCAGCTAAGCCAGCCACATGGTCTGCCGACCCATCATTGTGCTATACAACTATGCATTTGGAAATTGACCTGATGCCAAGCCCAGTTGTCTCCCAGATAACAAACACAGAGGAATGCCCTTTTATTAAACCATTGCTACTTTCCATCATTCATTGCATATTCTGCATTTTGACATGTAAATACATCACAATTACTTTCTGCTAGAGCAGAGGCAAGCTTGAAAAATAGCCTTGGCTAGTTGTTTAGGGCTACAGGAATGCCCTCTGTCATATGGACATCCAACAGTGAGCCCTCATTGTCCCCACCCTGCTTCTGAGCCATTGCACTTGTCAGTTCTCAGTTGCTGTCTTTTAGGACTTTCTCTCTTGCATCCTCCTCACTGCTCTGATCCACTCTCTTGATCGTGCGTATTTGGTCCACGTAGATTCGTCACTGTGAAGTTCCTTCACTCTTCCTTCAGTTCAGTCATATGTTGTGAGACTGCCGTGCTTTTTCTCACAGGCAAGGCATCCAGAAATGTAAAAGGCCTTTACTGTTAAGTGCTTCCCCTCTACTCAGGGAAAACGGTGACCATATCTGTAAACGGTAGAACTCTACACACGATCAGGGGAAAGGCCTGTTCTCCCTGTGAAGGAAAGACCAAGAACCATGACATTTACGTGACTTTGAATCCACAGAGCCCAATTCATTACTTATTATGGCCTCCAAATATTTCTTGACAGAGTGGAAGAATGCAAGAATGGCAGCATGTGAAATTTTTGTTCATTTGTTTGGTTTTGGTTTTTTGATAACAGGGTTTCTCTGTATAGCCCTGGCTGTCACTGTGTAGACCAGACTGGCCTGAATTCTGGGATTAAAGCAATGTTCCTTGACTACCCATCTATAAGGTGGTTTCTCAGACAAAGGACAACTCAATAAACCTTGAAGAATAGTTAAGATTGGGATTGATATAGATAAAAAGGAACAAGGGACATTATTAAGGGGGTAAACATTGGCAGAGTTTTCCTGACCTGACCCTCTGCTCCCAAATAAATAACCGGCAGCTGCTTCCCAAATAACTGACTTGGAAACTTAATATTAATTATAAATGCTCAGGCTTCTTACTAGCTAACTCTTACATTTAAATTAACCCATATTTCTTATCTATGCTTTGACATGTGATTCGTGGCTTGTTACCTCATTTCTACATGTCCTGCTTCCTCGGCTGGCTAGCATCTCCTCTGACTCCACCCTTCTCCCATCATCCTCCTAATCCTCCTAGTTTGGTTGTCCTGCCTATAATTCTTGCCTGGCCTCTGGCCAATCAGCTTTTATTAAACCAATCTAAGTGACAAATCTTTGCAGTGTATAAAAGGATTATTCCACAGCAGGTAAATACAGTAAACTTAAAGAGAATGACGAATTTCACCTGAGTGAAACACACTCTATATAACTGGTGATCAGTATTGGGAAATACGCTTTGCAGTATGGGTGATTGAACCTAGGGCATCATGGATGTTAGTCAAATCCTTTACCACAGAGTTCTCTCCCCAGTTAGAAAGTACATTTATCTCTTTAGGTAGAAATAAAAAAGATCAGATTTATTAAATTACTTAAAGAGGCTATGGCAAAGGTGTATGTGTGTGTGTCTGTCTGTGTGTGTGTTGAGGGGAAACAGTTGTTTAAATTACTAGAATGTGTAGAGTCCAAAGAAGCTGGAGGAAGGAGACTATGAAAAAGCGATGGTGCAGTCCCAGGCAGGGAGAGCAGCTTGGAAGGCGGAGTGGAAGGGAGAAAGGCCAGGAGGTATTCTAAAGGAAATGCAGGACCTTCCCATCACTACCAAAGGAACGGATTCAACAGAACTACCAGGTACTTGGTATTAGAGTTTGAGAAGGAGAGATTGTTTTTAGGTAGTTTTGGACAAGCTGATGCAGGGATGCAAATGGCGACATCCAGTCAGGATCCTATTAAGGATACAGCTTTCAAGGATGGTACAGGATCTAATGTTAAGAGATAATAACACATAACTAATAACATATTACATAACTAATAACACCATCAGTGGCATTCAAGCCTTCCGGTAAGATGGAGAAGCTCCCTGAGTGATGTTTGTGGGTGGTAACTCAGGGAGGAGGTGGTTTGGGTTTGCTAGTCACTGGATGTTTGTGTGTGCCTGCTAGACTCTCACATTAAATATCATCCTTGCTACATCTCCACAGCACCACTGAGGCTGAGACTTCTCATTCAGTGAGTGATCTTTGCTCCTCACGATGTGAGCTACACATTGGGCAAATTAGTAAATACTCTTAAACAGTGTCATGGCCATATCAGAATCATAGGTCTGAGTAGACCATACCCTCCTCCCTCTCTGTGTCTCGCTCTCCATCTCTCTCTCTCTCTCTCTGTGTGTGTGTGTGTGNNNNCTCTCTCTCTGTGTGTGTGTGTGTGTGTGTGTGTGTGTGTGTGTGTGTGTGTTATGGTTTTTCAAGACCAGGTTTTCTCTTGACTGTCCTGAAATTCACTTTGTAGACCAGGTTGGTCTCAAACTCACAGAGTTCAGCCTGCCTGTACCTCCCGAATACTGGGATTAAAGGTGTGCTCCACCTCACCCGGCTAATCCTTTGTCTCTTAAAAAAAAAAATTTGATTTTATATATATGTTTGTGTGTGTGTGTATTTGTTGTTGTTACAGTATACATTTAATGCCAATGTTAGAGTTGTTTGTTACAGATTTTGTCAGATGTTAGAGCTGCAGAGTGCAGTGCAGAAAGGAGCATGCATTTGGATTCCTTCACTGTCTCCGCAGGCTTCTTCCACCGGGACCTAAAGCCTGAGAACCTCCTCTGCATGGGACCAGAACTTGTGAAAATTGCAGACTTTGGATTGGCCCGAGAAATCCGATCAAGACCTCCGTACACAGACTATGTGTCTACTAGATGGTAAATGCTTTTTCTCTCAAAATTACTTAATTGTGCTTCTTTCAAAAGATACAGTTTATACATAAGGCCAGGTGTGGTGACACACACTTCTTAATCCCAGGAGGCAGGTGGATATTTGTGAGTTCCTTGCCAGCCTGGTCTATAGTGTGAGTTCCAGGCTGGCCAGAGCTACATAGTGAGACCCTGTCTCAAAAAAAAAAAAAAAATCAAAACAACAGAAACAATAAAACTTTATGCTGAGGACAGTATTAATCATAAACATTAACTTCTCACTAAAATGACACAAATAGTTCAAACACTGCAGGTATTTTGTTACTGAATGAAGATATAAGCTTGTGTTCAAAGTAATTTTAAAAGGAAAGCCAACATGCTGTCCACAGTCTAAATAATTTTTAAAGTTTTTAGATTTATTATTTTATGTGTATGAGTGTTTTGCCTGCATATATGTGTGTACGTGTACCATGTGCATGCCTGGTGCCTGAGCGGTCAGATCCTCTGGAACTAGAATTACAGATGGTTGTGAGTGAGCTGTCATGTAGGTGCTAGGAATTGAAACCAGTTCCTCTGCAAAAGCAACCTGTGCTCTTAATGGCCAAGCCAATTCTCCAGCCCTTGTCTAAATAATTTTTGTATGAAAATTTTTCTTAGGTTATTTTCCCCACAACCTTCTTCCCTGCTCTCTTTTTCCCACCCAATTCCGTCCTGTGTTTCTGAAGATGCAGAGGGTATTCCTGTATGCAAGAGAGGTGATTGAACAGTAGAGTGTGTCCTGTTCTCAGAGAGGACCCAAGTGTAGTCCCGCACCCTAATCAGATGGCTTATAACCAGCCATTTGTAACTCTAGCACCTCCTGTCTCATGTGCGCACACCCCCATTCAGAATTCTTTAAAGGCATTGGAAGGGAAGGAAGAGGAGACTCCTGTAGACACACACTTAGTAGACACCTTGGGGGGAGTGGAGTCTAGCTTTTAAAACTGTGCGCTGCAGTCCCACATGTGGTCAGGTAACCAAATGCAGGGTTGTGAAAAATCGGGCAGTGGTGAAAGGCTTCTGAGTGTACAACTGAGAACTAACTCAGATTCAACTGTGCAATGACTCGGGATTTCTGGCTGTGACCCCAAGTTGCATGCAGGACTTCACTGCTGCTTTGGCTCCAAACACATGGTGTGTGTGCTCTTCAGTGCATATGCTGCCAGCCACACAGTGCCAGTGAGGCTGCCCAAAGCCTTGCAGCTCAGATTCAAGACTATCATAAGGTATAACTGCAGTGATGTGGATGGATTTTTTGCTCTTGTAGACTAACATAATAGTTTAACTGTAGAAAACAAAGACTTTTAATATTTTCCTACCATTCCCGGTATCTCTTTGGATTGGATTGTGTTAGAGTGTTTGACTTTTAAAGTTGGTGTTTGATTTGCTAGTTGAGTTTCATTTAAAGGAAGTTGGGGCTGGAGAGATGGCTTAGTGGTTAAGAGCACTGGCTGCTCTTCCAGAGGNGGTCCTGAGTTCAATTCCCAGCAACCACATGGTGGCTCACAGCCATATATAATGGGGTCTGGCGCTCTCTTCTGACATGCGGGCATACATGGAGGCAGAATGTTGTATACATAATAAATAAATTAATATTTTTTTAAAAAAGGAAATCATTAGATGGAGCTGAGACTATGGCTCAGCAAATAGAGTACCCACCAACCATGTGTTGAGTCCTGGCTCAACCCTCAGCACCTCATTAAACCAGGTGTGCTGGCTCATGCCTGTAATTCCAGCACCAGGAGATTGAGGCAGAAGGAGCAGAAGTCCAAGGTCACCCTTGGCTACAGAGTGATATTGGCCAGCCTGGGCTACATAACAGTCTGTCTCACCAGATGTGATGGTGCACGCCATTAGTCCCAGCACTTGGGAGGCAGAGGCAGGCAGATATCTGAGTTCAAGGCCAGCCTGGTCTATATAGAAAGTTCCAGGACAACCAGGCTACACAGAGAAACACTGCCTTAAAAAAAATCATTAGGTAAATTTTTGCTGTCATCTTTAATAAATGGTAAAATTATATGTACACTACAGAATTAATTAAATTAATTTCTTAAATTTTTATGCCTATTTAATATACCTGTATACCTGAGGAGGTATAAAAATTCCTTGTGAAGAAGAGTCACAAATGGAAAAGGTTTAAGAAGGCTTAGAGTAGATCCCAACTTCTTTTATTTCTCTTCCGTCCTTCCTTCCTCCCCCTCTCTCTTTCATGTGTGTATAGAGTATATGTATTGTATATGTGTATATAGTACATACAAGTGACTGTGTAGGTGCTCACACCTATGGAGAGGCTAGAGGAGGACATTGAGTGTCTTCCTCTATCACTGTCAGCCTTATTTCCTTGAGACAGGAACTCTCAATGAGCTGAAAAGTTCACCTTTTGGGCTAGGCTGGGTAGCCAGTAAGTGCATGAAATCCCCTGTCTCGGCTCCTGAATGCTGGAGTAACAGGCACATGAAGCCATGCCTGACTTTTTACTTGGTTGCTAGGGATTTGAACTCATTTCCTCATACTTGCATGCAAGTGTCCTTACCCACTGAGCTATCTCCACAACCCTAAAACTATTATTTTTTAATTATTGTCCATAACAGTTGTCAAGTCCTTGTAAGCCCATGTATCACACTGGATTTAGGAAAATATATATACTTTAATTAAGAGTTACTTGTTAATGAATTTACCTTCTGACCAGTAGAAGCAATAGCTAGCTGTTAACTTTTTCTTTTCAGGTATAGGGCTCCAGAAGTACTCCTGAGGTCTACCAACTACAGCTCACCTATTGATGTCTGGGCAGTGGGCTGCATCATGGCAGAGGTGTACACCCTCCGGCCTCTTTTCCCTGGGGCCAGTGAAATTGACACGATTTTCAAAATTTGCCAAGTGTTGGGAACACCGAAGAAGGTAATGCCATAGACCATGAGCCATAGGCAGCAGCTTCCTGCTCTGCCTCTCCACAGTGCTGCGCAGCACCAACACACCAGACTGCTCTAGAGTCTCTCTCTTGACCGTGCTCCTTTGCCCAGGTCCTCTAGCAAAGCCAGCTTCTCCCCTTTGTTCTGCTTACAGCTGCGGTGTTTGCCAAGGATCTCTCTACTTCCTTTTGATATCATCTCATCTCTTTACAGAATTTCTCCATTCATATGGGCATGGTTATGACTACTCAACCTTCTGAAGGCAGTCTGCACCCCTGCTTCTCTCTCTCCTTTACAGCTGTTCAGATCCTTAATGCTATTTGGGGCCTTTCTTCTTGCTCCATCGCCTCTGACTGAAATCCCTTGAAGCTCAGGGCTTACCATTTAACTTGCTTCCTTTCTTCATGTGGTCTCATCATGGTCCCTAGAGGGCCAGTCTTGAGACTGAGTGTCATATTGCTTCCCAGTTTGTTGGGTTTGAGATTGGATTTGGGTTTTTGAGACCAGGTCTCACCGTGGAGCCCAGGCTGGCCTGGACTCCACCGAGATCTGCCTGCCTCTGCCTCCTTTTGAAATGCCCGGAGTAAAGGCGTGTGCCACCATGCTCAGCTGAGGCTGTGTGTCTTTGCAGAGTCGGAGCTGGAGCTGTGGGCATCATTGCTTGTCAGTCCCCATCCCCCCCACACACACTTTCCAGGCTTTTCCCTCCAGTGTATCTTTCAGACAGTCTGTAACTAGATTTTCCTTCCTGGTTACAGTCTTGAAAGTATTCATTCATTGCCCAGCCCCTCAACTGCTTGCTTCACTGCAGTGCCCAGCCTGGCTCTGTACCCTGGAATGTCCCCATTTCTATGTCTCGCCTGAGTGAATGTCTCTTTAGTGACCGTCAAGACCCCTTCTTCCTCCATAGGACTCAGTGGTACTCCTCCTCCCACTGCTTCTCCAGTCTCCGCTGTATCTGTGTTCTTTGCCCTTGATAGATTTGTCTTGTCTCTATTTCCCCAGCTCTCAGTACTATTGCTATTTCATCTGTTTATTTTACCTCTCTATCTCTCTTTCTCTCCTCTCTCTTCCCCATTTTTTTCTTTGTGCTTGTGTGTGTATCTATGTGTGGTACTAGGTATCAAATCTAGGGCCTGAAACATGCTAGAAAAAGTTGGGGGTTTTTTGTTTGTTTGTTTTTGTTTTGTTTTTTGGTTTTTCGAGACAGGGTTTCTCTGTAGCTTTGGAGCCTGTCCT
>LOEQ01005953.1:56530-89357 GCA_001685075.1 Bramus lutescens | reverse complement strand
TGGGAATTGAACCCAGGTCAGGCATAAATTTCAGCCAGTGTTCTTAATTGCTGAGCTATCACTCAAGCCTGAGAAAGATTCTTTAAAGAAATACTATTTGTGTGCTGTTTGCACACACGCATGATAAATATTAGTACAGGCACATATGAGCCATGACATATGCACGGAGGTCAAAGAACACTTTCTGAAGCTGGTTCCCTCTTTCTACCATGGAATATGGGGGGCAAACTTGCACAGCAAACACCTTTACCCACTGAGCACTCACTGGCCCAAGGTAAACACTCTTATATTTTTAACAACACAAAGATTAAAAGCAGCAAGTATGAAAACACAATAGCAAGAGATATTATATTATCCCACTTTAACAGAAATAATTAGAAACAAATATTCATCAGAAAATTGTTTTTAAAAAGATAACAGAACCACATTCTATGCTAAACCATAAAATGGAACTCTGAATTATTGTTAAAAAAACATTGTGCGAAGTATTTAATGACACGTAGAGATGTAACTTATTTTATCACCCACTGTCCCCTGCAGTTCTCCACCGTCATCCTCCCTATACTTCCCATCCTCACTTCTCCCATCCTCTGCCTATCTTGTCCTCTGCAGTCTTGACCGGGACCTATCTCAGCACAGCATCCACAGCAGCCAGCATACACGTGCTCCTCTCCCATCTTCCCAGTGCAGAGCCACCCATCACTTGAGCACTAGATCTGGAAGCCGCACACGGTCACAACCATACAGGAAGATGCGTTAACTGAGGGACCTTCGAACTATTCCAAATGGCCAGTCTTCAAAAGACCTGAACAGGAATAGATTTGTCCTCTGTAGAAGCTGCAAAAGAGAATAAACACGTCAGCTTGCGAAAATTACCAACTTAATCACCCCCTACACTCACCTACCTCTCTAAAAAACCATCCATGCAGCAAAAGAAAACATAAAATCCAAAATGAGTTAGATATTCTTCTTGGGGAAAATGGAAGGAACACCCTGAGTTTAAATGTAAAATCTAAGGTTAGAACTGAACCAAAATCCAGAAAAACAGAAAAAGAAAAAAAAAACCAAAATCATATTAAAAAACAAAAACCCTAACCAAGCCAAAAAGATAATAAAAAAAAAAACCAACTATATTGGCCTCTAATCCCAGCATGTAAAAAGCAGAGGTAGGTAGGTGAATCTGTGAGTTTTAGACACAGAAAGCTCCAGGACATCTAGGACTACATAGAAAGACTCTGTCAAAACAAAACAAAACAAAAAAACAAACCCTATTAACAACAATAGAGTTGAATGGAAATGTAAGAACTCATTTATGATTACATAAAAAATTTCACAATGGCTCTTTCTGCACTGCCACTGTGGTGCGTATGAATGTCCTGGCTGATGCTCTCAAGAGCAACAACAATGCTGAGAAGAGAGGCAAATGCCAGGTCCTCATCAGGCCCTGCTCCAAAGTCATTGTTCGATTCCTAACTGATGATGAAGCACGGTTACATTGATGAATTTGAAATCACTGATGACCACAGAGCTGGAAAGATCATCGTGAACCTCACAGGCAGGTTGAACAAGTATGGAGTGATAAGCCCTAGATTTGACGTGCAACTCAAAGACCTAGAAAAATGGCAGGACAATCTGCTCCCGTCCCATCAGTTTGGCTTCATTGTACTGACCACCTCAGCTGGCATCATGGACCATGGAGAGGCAAGATGAAAACACACAGGAGGGAAAATCCTGGGATTCTTTTTCTAGAGATGTAAAACATAGATAAAAAGCCTTTACGGACTGTGAAAAAAAATTCACAATGGAGGCTGGAGGGGAGGGTTGGCTCAGTGGTGAAGAATATTTGTTCTTGATAGAGGACTCAGGTATGATTCCCACCACCCATAGCAGCTCACAGCCACATGTAACTCCAGTTTCAGAGGCCCCAGCATCACCTTCTGACCTCTGTGGGTACCAGGCATGAGTGTGGTACACAGACACACATTCAAGCAAAACACACACACACATTAAAAACAACAACAAGGGAGCAGAGAAAAATGTATAGCTCAATAAAATAAAAGTCCACAAATATGAAGACAATACTGTTGTTACTATTATCCAAAGCAATCCTTACGTTCAACACAATGAAGTTACAATTAAATATTTGAAAAAAGGTAAAAAGAAAGAAAAAGAAAAATGAAGAAAGAAGTTTTTTTTTCTTTTCTTTTTTTTGAGACAGGTTTCTCTTTGTAACCCCAGCTGTCCTGGAACTTGCTCTGTAAACCTGGCTGGCCTTGAACTCACAGAGTTCTGCTTCTGCCTCCCAAGTGCTGGGATTAAAGGCATGAGTCACCACCACCTGGCAAAAGAAATTTCTTAAAAATTCATATATAGAACCTAAATCTAAAAGAGCCCGAATAACCAAAACATCAGGAAAAAAAATAACACATGGGCAAGACCCTACCTCAAAAAAAGCCAGGCAGTGGTGGCACACGTTTTTAATCCCAGCACTCAGGAGGCAGAGGCAGGCAGAGCTCTGTGAGTTGGAGGCCAGCCTGGTCTACAAGAGCTAGTTCCAGGACAGCCAAGGCTGTTACACAGAGAAACCCTGTCTTGAAAAAGCAAAATCAAAACAAAAGACAACAAGAAAGCCTACAGAATGGGAAATGACGTGACACTCTTCACAGAGGAAGGTGAAGGTCATATAAAAGCGATGCCAAAGGATAAACAGAAACCCTGGGCCAGTAAACCGAAGATGCTGCATGTCATGCAAATCAGCTACAGGGCACCATCTTTACATCCACTAAGACAGGAAAAAATTAAAACACAAAGTATTAACAAATGTGGAATAGAAACTCTATGGTTTATAGGAATGTAAACTGTTACAAAGCACATTAGAAAAATTGTGTTACCTTAAACCAATCCATTAAATTCTATTCCTTGGCAGAGACCCCAGTAACTGTTGCAATTTATAGCAAGAGATATTTATAAAGAGTTACTGGAACAATGTGCCCTCAGAAAACTGAAAATCATCTAAATCTCCAACAATGATATCCAATCATAACCAAGTCACAGAATAAAATGCCAGATGTGGTAGCACATCTTTAATCCTGGCACTCAGAAGGAAGAGGCAGGTGGATACAGCCAGGGCTACATTGAGAGATCCTATCTCAAATATCAGACAGACAGACAGACAGACAGAACTCAAGAGGAGAATTAAACACACACACACACACACACACACACACACACACACACAGCAGACAAATCCAGACAGAGGAGCAGATATATACATATTTTTATTGAGGAAGGAAGGGAAAAATGCTTTCATTTGAAAAGACAGAAAAGCCTCTATTAAGGCTGTTATCCCAACTTCAAGAGATGAATAAGAAAGACCATTAGCAGAGTCACTTTTACCTTCTCAGTCTATTTACATGATTTCTTTTCAGAATCCAAAACCTAATAGAAAAAAAACACGATTAAAAAAAATTCATTAATACCTACTATATACACTGTCCTATCTCATTCTTCTCCAATTGTTCTAATAGCATTCAACCTAACAACATGTGGTATTACAAAAAGAAATAAGAAACTAATTTCACATAAATATCTGGTATGATTTCTAGTTCCACAGAAACCATCCCTATTTCCCTATTTCTCAGCATAGTGTGCCTACCAATAAGCACCTCTGACTTCCTCATATTGGCTTAGGCTCAAGGAGCTTTTGCCACAAGCGGTTTTAGGAGGATTTTTTAAATTTTCACATTTATTTAGATTTAATTTTGGAGACACTACCCTGACCTAATCTATAGGAAAAGAATGTCAATGACCATAACTTCACAATAACCTTTTCTCAAAGATCAGGAATACCTGAAGACCAGTTATTGATGTAACTAACATGTTTGTCAGTAGTGACTCTCGATTCCCTTCTGAGATTATAACAAGAGGACTAAGCTGTGCCTCTATTTCCTTTGCTTGTCTCGATTTAACAGCTATTAAAAGTTGCTAACTAGGGTAAAGAGACAGCTCAGTGAGTAAAAGGGGTTGCTGCCAAGTGCAACAACCTGACTTTGATCCTAGGGACCCACATGATAAAGAGAACCAACTCCCTAGAGTTTTTTCTGGCTGCCACAAGTCTGTACACACATATAGTAAATAACAAAAATTGTAACTCGCTAACAACATTGTCTAACAACATTCTAATTAATACTATCAATGAATATCAATCATCCTTTCAGAGACAATGATAAGACAAAACTAATTTTCCAAATCTAAGTAAACCTTAGATTATCATATACTAGGCCATGAAGCTCCTTTTTCAAACGTCATTCTTAGTCCAAACATACTGTTTTTAAAAAGAAAACAAGATCACCACCGTACTTACTTTAGCCAACAGTTCCTGTGTTTCCGCAGTCAGTGGGGCATGAGAAAAATTACAGTGATCGCCCTGATAACATTTTGTTCCTGTGTGATAAAACTTGCAAGGGTATTCATGTAGCACAGTGTTAAGGGAAAGAACAATTTTAACCCAACTGAAATAATTCATTGTTAATTAATAAAGATTTTTCCTCTAAAATCTTTCCTATCAGTACAATCGCCGAGTTTTCTATTCAAAATGTGAGAAAATAAAAGGTTTCATTTTAGAAAAACAACTTCTTCTCCCTCATACATTCTCATAAAGTACCACAGGTCAGTTTCATTCACAGATGAAAGAAATGTGTTTTAATTACCTTGAGAGATGTGGTTATTTTAAAAGGTTCTTTGAGGATGGGGTAAATTAATGTCAGTGACTACAGTATGTTTTACAAATCTGGATCTTTTATGTATTAGGTTTGTTAAAGTAGAACCGACTTATACAACATTATTAAATAGAAAATATCAAGTTAGAATCTGAGACTTTTTTGGTTTTTTGAGACAGGGCTTCTCTGTGTAACAACAGCCCTGGCTGTCCTGGAACTCACTTTGTAGACCAGGCTGGTCTCAAACTCAGAGTTCTGCCAGCCTCTGCCTCCTGAGTGCTTAGATTAAAGGCGTGCTCCACCACCCAGAAGAATCTGAGACTTCAATGGTGATGACTATAAAGAAACAACTTTTGTGTGGCCAATGGTGCTATTACCTGAAATGCTTGAGTTTCATGGTTTTGACAAGTCTGTGCCGTTAGAACCAAGGCTCCCCTTCAAGTTCAAGAAACCTCCATAAAATATTTCTTTTTCTATATGAATACAGACTCAATTAGATACAACCACACAGAAACTGACATCTTCCTGGGCCTGACTAGGTCTCATGAGCCTCCCACCACCCAGGCAGAGCAGAATGGACTTACATTTAGGAGACTTTCTGAAGGGTCCCTTTCTTTCTCATGCAAAAATGTATACAATACAATCACTTTGATATCGACTTGGGCTTAGGTAGAGCACTTTGCTATAGCCAAAGCTGTGGTTTATTACAAAGCCTACATCTTTAAAATGCATGCTATACAAAGAGTGAAGGGAATCTTGTGATAAAGGATATTATGCAAATACAGGCAGTTCTCGCCTTTGGTGCAATACCCTTGTACGTAATACTTACACATCTCCTTCTTTTTCTCTATCTCCGCATCATGATCAAACTTACACTGGTCTCCCTGGGTGTAAGAATAAGCACAGGTCACGTCTCAGAGTCAGACCATCGCAACTCAACTCCCATTAAACTTCAAATGAGCGAGTCCAGAAAGAGTCCAAACAAACTTGTGTTAGCGATAATTTAGCTTGTTACATCACTTAGCTTGCTGAACTTTTAAAAATCCTTAAACATTTTTAATGTAAAGCATATTTAATAAATTACCTTTTAAAGCATCAAAGTGACACATCAGTAATTTTCTAATTAAATTGTTTCCAAGGGCGAATAGTTTTTAAAACTTTACAGGTATGTTTTTAAAAGACTCAGAGACAGCAGTTCTTGTAGATTTCTGCCATAAACACGCTGTAGTGTATTTTTCTTACACATTCTCATACCTTAATACATTTCCTTTCAAGAAAGTATTTGCAAACTTGCTTCCCCTTACGTTCCACTGTGTGCTGATTGATGAAGCCTTGACTCATCCTGACACGTGGCTGCTTCTCTTCAGGTTCACCAGTCTTTAATACAATAAATAAATAAACCAACAAACGGAAAAAAAGAAAATTAAATATTTCATTCTGTTTTACAAAATTGTTTTAATCTACTTTTAATACATTAGGATGTATCTCTTCTAGCTGGGCATGGTGATATAATGTGTCATCTCAGCATTTCAAGGCTGAAGCAGGGCTACAAGTTCAAGGCCACCTTGGCCTATACACAAGACCCTGGCTCAAAAAAGGGTCTCTATTAAAAGAGCTTTCAAAGATGAACTTTAGTAAATCAGTTTATAAAATGAGTGCTCATCATTTTCAACAGCATTCAACCACTGAATACTAGTGCTTATAAAATTTGAGTATTTTACATACTTTGCCCTTATTTTTAAAAATGAATAAAAAATAAGAAAGTATATTGTTTGTAATAAAAAGAAGTCTACAGCAGAAAGCTTTAGGATCATAGACAACAAAGCTGGAACTCCATTAACAGAAAGCAGTGAAAAATCTCTAGTTTCAATAATACAGTTTTACATATTAATATTTAAAAAAGAAATGAGAACCCTAAAACCTATTTTAGCTCTTTAGATTTTTAATGTATTACCTTGTGACAGAGCTTATCACTTTTGTATGCCTAAGTAGTAAATATAGTCTTAGGAATATGGCGTGTGCAATTAAGGAACTAACCCATCTCCTAAATGACCAGCTTTGCAAGAATATCAAGTTATTGATTTATTAAGACCATAAAAATCATAAGTGTATCTCAGTTCAAATCTTTGGTTTTAGATAATTATGCTATGAGAGTCTAACATATAATTAGAACTTGTTCTTCATGTAGAAGGGCTGTTAGTTCTGGGGGGAAGAATCATCTGAGTCAATGTTGCAACACAGAGACAGTGAAGAAACAAAGTTCAGCCCTGGCTTGGCCTGTGTGGAATAGGCAGTGATTTGAACTCTGAGATCAGATTTTCCGTTTGCAAAATATGAAAAAAGAGACAGTTTTTATATAAGTTTATTTCAATCTTTAATATTTGGTATTCCCCTCCCTTATTTTGACATGGGATCTCACTGTTTGTTACCCAGGATAGTCCTGAACTCCTCCTACCACTCCTAAGCAGCTGGGACAACACAAGGCACCCACAACCATGCTTAGCTAATACTTTGATATTTTTCTAATATTTTAGCCTCCCCAAACTCTTGTCCCTGCGACTAAGCTGAATAAAAAGCTTGTCATTTGGTTTAAAAGTCTTCAGAGGAGTCTAGAGAAGTCATTTACTAGCCTATGCTGAGTACATATGCAAATCAAGGAAGAACATTTACAAAGCAACATCAAAACACCAGGCGCAGAACTGGCAGATTTGGTAAGACTGCTATTCAGAAATAGCTGTTTTTAATTTCCAGAAGGATCAACCCAAAGGCTGCAGGGCTGCAGTGTATCAGCTGTGCAGGACTACGTGGCCTTTCAACCGTCTCCAAAGCTATTTCCTTTTGCCTCCCAGTTTTCTACAATTAGTGATGGCCCAACACTCAGAGACCAAAGGGCTGGTGCACCTGTATTCTGGACCAAGAGGGAAATCCCTGAGGCTGAAGATGGTGCTGGCAGCCAGTGCTGAGAGGGAAGGAAGCAGTAATTCAGGAAGACCACAGAGTCAACAGCAGGTAGAGGTTTCCATACACCCTGATTCGTGTTGTGCTCCTGCCTGCCCACATCACCGAGCACTTCCTGAAACTGAAGTGAAAGGTAAGAATCCTCCTAAAAGCACAACTCTTGTACCTTTTCTTGGGAGCCACTGTTCTTCAGCGAGACACTTGACCCTTTGTTTCCAGTGGCGGGCCACTTGTGCTTCATTTTCTTCTGTTTAACTTTCTTGTGTCCAGCTTTAGATTTCTTATTTTTTTGTTTGGCAGCTAAAAACGAGAAGTTCATTTTTTTTAAATAGCATTAAAGGTATGATATCAGTTTAACCCTTAGAAATTGGCCTTATAATAATTCAGGGAAACTGCACCTCAGTGAGGTGAAACTGACAGGACAGTGACGGGACTCGCTACAGAAGCAAAGGCTTCTAACATCCTAACTTCAAATGCACTGTTTGGAAAAGAAGGGATGGGCGGGAGGGAAAAACAAGATGATGAATTAAGTCAATCTTGCACACCACAGGCCAGAACATTTTGAAAACGTCAACAATTGACTGATCTAACTAGAACTGCCACAGCATCTGTAGAAAAGAACTAGAGGCTTAGAATTATCGCATATATTACAGATTTTCTCTTGAAAATATGTCTTAAAGAGGATGGTGGTCCATACTTGCATGCTGGCTAGTTTTCTGTCAACTTGACACAGACTAGAATTATCTGGGAAGAGGCACCTCAACTGACAACTCCATCAGATGGCCTGCAAACAGGTATGTAGGGCATGTTGTTGGTTGATAACTGATGTGAGGGCCCAGCTCACTGTGGGTGGTGCCACCCTATACAGGTGGACCTGGGTGGTATAACAAAACGGGCTGAATAAGCCGGTAAACAGCATTCCTTCCTCTAGGTCCCTGCTGTGGCTTCTTTCAGTAATGGACTGTTTGTTACTTGAGGTATAACATGAAATAAACCCTTTCCTCCTTGGGGTGCTATCACAGTGTTTTATCATAGCAATATACAACAAACGAGGACAACTACAAGCCTAGCAATGAAGACAATGGGGTTGGAGGATCAGGAGTTCAAGGCTGTCTTCAGCTATACAGCAAGGTTCAGACTACCTGGACTACACGAGATCCCATCTCAAAATACTTCGTGCGTGCGCACACATGCATCAAAAAAGAAAATAATATACACTAAATTTACCGATAAATGTATCTTGAATAGAAGAAACACTTGGAGGAAAGCATTAAGAATTTCATTTATGCTGGGCAGTTGTGGCACATACCTTTAATCTCAGTGCTTGGGAGGCAGAGGTACAAGGATCTCAGCCTGTTCGAGGGCAGCCTGATCTTACAAAGCAAGTTCCAAGGCAGCCAGGGCTACACAGAAAAACATTGTCTCAAAAAAAGAAACATTTACAAATTGTCATGTGTCCTCATATCTATGGCCAAATGGCATTTTCGTAATTTAAAATAATACATATCAATTTAAAAAATAAAAATGAAAGAAATACAATTTTATGCTGGGATATAGTTCTGTAGTAGAATGTCTCCTTAATACACATGAGTCCTGGGTGATCAGTCCCCAGCATTTAAAAAAAAATGGATAATCACCCAGTCAGTCAATTCTTTAAACAAGGGTCAGACAAGCAGGCTTGGCTTAACCTTCACACATGCAGAAGCCAGGGATTCAGACTTCTTCTGAGAGAGACACAGCCTTTGATAACCCACTAGCAGCCCAGTGTCCTACAAACTGAGAGCTATCAAGCAACCAAGTCTTGGGTTATGTCTCACATCAAACAGCTTGCATCTAGCACAAAGAGCAACCAAAATCACCTTCTCTCGTAAGATAAAGTACAGGTGAGAAAACACTTGTTCAAATACAGACAACCAGGACAACTTCTGCTTGCGAACTCGAAGTGATCAAACAGTTCAGTGCTTACTCTGCTGGGTGCCTGCCGCTCCCTCTTTTTTCACAGATTCTCCAGGCAGTAGTGAAAGTTGAGCAGCATTTGCCATTTCCTTGGCTTGTATGTACTGTTGAAGCTCTTTGTCAAAATTATCTTCTGGTTCCTGAGTGCAGGTCTCACCGTCACTGTACGGGTCATAGTCCTTACTTCTTGATTTTTTACATGGCAAACCCTTTGGTGATACTGTAGAGTTTCCCAGATGCTTAAACTAAAGATGAAAAGATGATGCATTTATCTATTCTTTATCAATAAAAACTCGGGAGTCAGGTATTGGGATAAGAACCTGAATGACCAGAGAAGCAGCAGCGAAGTGACCAGTGACTTGTTATCTCTTTCATTCTTCCATCCAAAAGGGTTAAGCCCATCTCTAAGCCCTACCCTACTACTTCCTGTGTCTATCTGTCCGCAATCCTCCAAAACCTCTGGTTAATTTTGGTCAGCCAGGATCTAGCTCTGCCCTCTGATTCAAAACAAACTTTCTTGGGAGCATCAGAATGTAATCCCCAAAATATCACACAATAAAAATTGAAATTTTTGGCTTAAGATTCAAAGAAAGCTTTATATACATATATATACATATATATCATAAGACTAGCAATTAATTGGCTATTACTGCATTTGTACGAGGGATACATGGGTTTTATATAGCATTCTCTATACTTTTTTTTATAAATGTAGTAATTTCTTGAATGACTATTTGTTTGTTTGTTTATTTATTTATGTGTGTATGTATGTATACAGTGTTCTGCCTGCATGTATGCCTGCATGCCAGAAGAGGGCACCAGATCTTATTACAGATGGCTGTGAACCACCACATGGGTGCTGGGAATTGAACTCAGGACCTCTGGAAGAAGAGCCAGTGCTCTTAACCTCTGAGCCATCTCTCCAACCCCTCTACACTCTTTTTTAAACACCTGAAAATTTTGCAGAATTAAAAATGGGCTGCAGAAATGGCTCAGTGGTTAGGAGCATACAGCACTCTTCCAGAGGACCCAAGATTCGTTCCCTCACCATGTCCAGCGGCTTACACCTGTTAACTCCAGCTCCAGAGGAATCTGATACTTCCAGCCTTGAAGGACACTAGCATGCACGTGCATGCACAAATACACACACACACACCAAACAAACAAACACCACAAGGAAGATCAGGGAGATGGCACAGACAGTAAAGTTCCTGCTATCAGGCATGAGAACTCAAATTCAGATCCCTAGCACCCACGTAAAAGCTGGTCTGGTGGCCTCATGTGTAACCCTAGGATATAGCGCCAGGTGAATGGAGACAGACAGATCTCTGGAGTTCACTGGATTGCCAATCCAACTGCATCAATGAACTCAAGGTTCAGAGAGAGCTCCATCTCAAAAATAAAGTAGAGAACAATTGAGAAATCCATCCAATATCAACCTCTTGCCTCTACATGTAGTCACATACATGTACAGAGAGAGAGAGAGACACACACAGACACAGTTCCACACACAATATGCTTAGAAAAATTCAAGACAAAGACTGTATAATATTCTAAGGATTCAAATTCCCCTCTAAATAATCTATAAATTTCACATATTACCAATGAAAACCCCACCCAAGACTTTCTGTAGTACCCAACAAACTGATTTTAAATTTATATAGGTAGGCCTATGCTAAGAATAGCCATGCCAGGTGTGGTGTGGTGCACATCTTCAGTCCTACCACTGGAGAGGTAGAGGCAGGTAGATTTGGCGGAGGAATTTGAGGCCAGCCTGGTCTACAGAGTGATTTCAAGGACAGCTAAAGACTACACAGAGAAACCATGTCTTGAAAAACAAACAACAGCACAAAAAGACAGCCAAGACAATTCAAAGAAAAAAAACCCACAAAGGTGCCAAAACTTGCTTATATAACACCAAATCATTTTAAAACTGTACTAATTAACTCTTTGAGTACTGGGGAAGGAACAGGTAATTCAGAGGACAAGAACAGACAGCTGAGAATACTGAATATGAATACCTGACTTTAACAAAAGTGGCAATGTAAAACCATGGGGAAAAGACAGCCTCTTATAGATAAAGAAATGGCCCTGAACAATTAGGTATAATAATAACTAAATAAAGAAATGGGTTGCCTGCACCCCATGGTGATTATAAATTTCAATGTGAAAGGCGAAACAGAGCTTTAGAAGATAATGCAAGAAAATATGCTTATCGGTGCACAAAGGACTGGGTATACAAGAACATACTCTTAAAATCAAGTATCTTAAAGGTGTGACATTAACAAAAAATATCACTGGACAGAAAGAAAACTAAAATGAGCAGGTATCTGCAAAATATAAGGCACAAGGATGACCAAAAACTGCATAGAACTCTAAGTCAAGAAAACAACAACAACAAATAGGTCACCTCAGTGAAGGTAAGGGGAACAGAGAGACTGGACCAAGCTCAAGGACACAGGAAACTCACACAGGGCAAGACAGGAAATGCAGCTGCAAACAGAGCAAGACTGGGATGCCATGGCGTTTTCAGGCAGGGCCGGCCTCTCTCATTTGTAGTGTTGGAATAAAAACTGGTAAAACCACTTTCTAACACAGTCAAGTATCGATACAAGGGCAAAACTGCTCATATGTGAGGCTCCAGCATCTCTCCCAGGACAGTGCAGAGTGCAGGTGCATGATACAGGTAAAAGAATGCCAGCACACTGCCAAGGAAAGCAAGACCAGCACCCACCCCTAACAGCCTGTCTATGGACAGCTGTGCTGCGAGAAAGGTGAACAAGCACACACTCGATTTATGAATTTAAACTGTAAATTCAGGGATGACCACATAAGCAGTAAAACTGGGAAAAACAAGGAAGCGATCTGTGCACAAGTTAGAACTGGTCATTTCAGGAGCTAACACGAGGAAGGAGGCAACAATACTTTTTCTAGACCTGCAGTTCTTACCTGGGTACCCTTACTAAGTTAGCCAGAACCCTACATACATTTGTATTAGTGGCTGAAAAGCCTGGGCTGAACGATAACCTGGGTGTTCACCTTTTCCTATAACTTACTTAGAAATTAAGATACAGTATGCTATCTGCCTGTCTACTCTCTTAGAGAGGGAGTACACAGACTATGAACTGTGGGCATGGAGTGAGGCCTGTATGACTGCCCTGTGGGATAGTAAAACTGCAGATTCTGGACATTGGTCTTGGTCTTTATCCATGGTAGCTACACATGCAGCAAGACAGTATTTCTGAGGGAGGGGCTCAGAGCCTTCCCCAGGAGATGAAGGTGTGCTAGTTGTAGCATCTCTCCTGGATATTTTTATAAAGCCCATTTGTGCCTTACATTGCCAATATGAATATATTCTTATGTAATGTGTTAACATTTACTGCCTCCCCCACAAAAAACTCCAACAGGAGAGGAGCAGATATTGGCTTTGTGATGGACTGAACTTGAGTCTCCCCCAACTCTAAATTCTTATGTGTAAGTCTTGATCTTCAATTTTGCACAATGGGGCCTATTTGGAAATCAGGCCATTGTAGGAGGTCAGGAGGCTTCTTACAGTCATGGAAAACCAAAAAGCACCAGAGGGGTCTGGAACAGACCTCTCCTTACACACCCCAGAAAAAGAACAATCCTGCTAACACCTTTGCTCCCAGGCTCAATTCCAGCCCCACAACAGGATAATGCATTTGTGTTGTTCATGGTGCCATGTTTCTATCCTGTTACACACTAATCTGGGTTTTAAGTTAGTAATTAGTAAGGCTGGTTAAGTAGATAGTCAGACCTGTAGATTTTTACATTTAATTTGATAGGAAAGAAGCTTTTCAAAAAACAGTTTACAGTTCATTTCAGAAATGAGGAAATCAATCTTGTTATAACATGGACATAGTCCCCATCTGATCATGACAAGAGTTCATGCTAAAAGGCAAGAAAGTTACTGAAAGATGATTCTGAGTTTCCTTGACCTAAGTTAATAGGGCCCCAAATGCTAAATACAATGAGACAAACAGGATCCTTCAGGCTCTCACATCCAACCAGAGCTGTCTGTCCAACAAGTCAGGTGAACCTTACTTTCTTGGGAATCTGTTCGCTGTTTCGCTTTGCTTTCCATTTTACTTTCTCTGTCTGTGTTTCAACTTCAGCACCATCTACTTCATCAGTTCTTTCTTCAGAGTCGGCGGCCGGTGTTTTGCCAAGGGTCGGATGGGGGGGGGTTTGAGAAAAGATTTTCAAAATCCATAACTCAGAAAGGAACAGTCCCTCTCCACGCCGAACAGTTACTGAGCATCCACCAGAGCCGGGCACAGGAACCTAGAGCCGTGCCAAGGCCCGCAGGCTCCGCTCAAAAATATTTTTAGATATAATTATAGGTCATTTATCATTAGAATGACAACTTTGACTATGTATTAGGTAAATATTATTATATATTTATTTGTTTAATCTATTAAACCAAATTAATGCTGTCCATGTGGTCTGGGTGTGAGGTCATCCACTGGTGCATAGCAACCTCCCAGAGGCTACTCCTCCACAGAAAACTGACTCTTGCCCTTAGCAGCCATCATCAGGGGCAGGGTCTCGGTAGTCCCCAACCCATCCAACTGGAAGTTTTAGCTGGTTTTATCTTTTACAAGTTATGTGAATTAACATGTGCCAAAGACATTTAATATCAAGAAGACAGAAGTATGATCTTTTGATTCATTTTTGCTAACTGTCCTTACCCCCAATGAACCACAGAACTTCAAACCTCTTCCTCTTCTATTTATTTATTTATTGAGATAAGATTTCTCTGTGTAGCCTTGGCTGCCCTGGAACTCACTCTGTAGACCAGGCTGTCCTTGAGCTCACAGAGATCCAACTGCCTCTGTCTGCTGATTGTTGGGATTAAAGGCATGTGCCACCACCTCCACCTGACTACTCCGATTCTTATCCAATGGTAATGTAGCCTTTTCCAACTGTTCTCCCACCTCCCCTCTCCCTACTCCAGTCTCTGGAACTATTTTACTCTCAACTTTTATGCAACACGGGTTTTAACTGCTACCATAATGGAAATGTTTTTAGGGGAAGATGTGTATAATTACAACTGGAAGATGAATTCATTTAGTTTTATTTACCAAGAATGGATAAAATAATATTTTGTGTCCCATACCCATATCTGCAATATTACTTGCTATTGCTTTAAGATGTGTACCTGATTTTTCCCTTTGTCTCTTGGCTGATATCACTGATTTCTTGCAAAATGGAAGTATCATTTTGTGACATATGAGGCAATATTATAAGAAACTTGACAGCAAGCCACATGGCACTGGCATAAACCTTTAATCCCAGCACTCAAGATGGAGGCATGTAAATCTCCATGTTTGAGTTTTAGGAGAGCCTGGTCTACAAAGCAAATTTAGCACAGCTGCATAGAGAAACCCTATCATCCTCGACCCCTCAAAAAAAAAAAAAAGAAAGAAACTTCATACCTTTATATTTATTTAAACATTTATATTTTGGATATCTTTTAGTTCATAACCACCATGATGTGAGACTATTAAGTCATGTGCAGAAGCTGGCAACCCTAGCAGGGCTTGAAGCTAACAGCCAGTGTCTGCTGCAGTAATTCTGATCAAGATTGGTCCTGATTACAACTTCATCAAATATCTGATGTAGACACCCAAAAGGAAAATCTAAGTAAGAAATTTCCAACTAGTGTCAATGAGGCGATATCAGAGACGATAATGAGTTGTTTCCGAAGCAGACATTTACCATTCTATGCAGATAGATGACCAAGGCAGCTCATTCCTCAGTCCTGTCGTCTTTCCAATCTCACCTATATCCCTGCTACTTCAGCCCTTGGAAGTGCCTTGGAGTTGGAATTTGTTTCATTATATGCAAATTATTCATAATCTAACATTCAGGCCCTTATCCCTGGCATATTTCTTACCTTCCAGAGCCTGGAGGGAATTTTGACAATGGATCGTTCTTCAGAAACATCTAGTTCACTGATGCAGCTGAAGAGACGGTGTAACCACATAGGCTGTACTGGTTCACGTTAACTTTCAGCAAGTCTGGAGCTTGCAGTCATTTTGAGAAGATTTTAGTCCACAGCTAATTCCTGGATGGTGTCTGCCAGTCGAGTGGAAATCTGCTGAAACAGATAGAGACTTTAGACAGAAATTTCAGTTTAGGAACTTAAAGGAAAATCACACATTTGAAACTTTCAGGCCCACATTCTTGATAGTTGGGGGGAGGGGAGGAGTCTCAAGACCAAGGAAGAGAGATATTACACACTCAGAAATAGGCAGTTGGGGAAACTTAGGCTGTACTTATCTGAAGTCCATTTGACCTGTGAGAAGTGGATCCAAGTCTTTTGATTCCCTTGACACATTATGATCTTTTGCTTACAAGAAGAGATAAAAGTTCTAGATATACTTGCACTACCACTGTTTGAGATCTGTATGAAATCTTCCATGTAGAAAAAGCAGCTAACAAGTATCAGATCTTCAAGTGACAGCAGAAGCTTTGGTTTAAAAGCATGAATACTTTTCTTTGTCCAGAGAGTTGGTGGTATTGGATAGAGATGCTTTTATCATGACGGGAAGCACCATTAAGTCTATACTTAAACAACAACCAAAGGAAATTTAAAATCTTGAGCTTATTATTGATAATAGTAATCAGTGCTTAGCCATCTTCTCAGAGCTCTATTGATAAATGTTAAAACTCTAAGCATTTACAAAAGGGGCAATAAATCTGAAACATTTTTATTACCTTAGATTGTTTTGTTATTCCTTTATAATTCATATTTACACATTAAAACACTAGTTTTCACATCCCCAGATGTTTTCTTAGACCTTTAGAGCTTACTTAATCTTTCACACCCTTAGATTTTTTAATAAATTTATTTATTTTACATTCTATTCACAGTTCCCCTCCCTCCTCTCCCCCCATTTCCCTTCCCCCCATTATCAACAAACCAAATAATCCAATTAAAAAATGGAGTACAGATCTAAACAGAGAAGTCTCAACAAAAGAATCTTAAATGGTCAAGAAACAATCAAGAAGATACTCAACATCTTTAGCCATCAGGGAAATACAAATCAAAATGATTCTGAGATTCCACCTTATGCCTGTCAGAATGTCTAAGATCAAAAACACAAGTGGCAGCTCATGCTGGAGAGGATGTACTCTTTCATTAACTGTGGGGGGAATGCAAACTTGTACAGCGAGTACAAGTCTTGTTCCTCAGAAATCTGGGACTCAATCTACAAGACCTAGCTATATCACTCTTGGGCATATACCCAAAAAATGTTCAATCATACCACAAGTACACTTGCTCAACTATGTTCATAGCAGCATTATTTGTAATAGCCAGAACCTGCAAAGAACCTAGATATCCCTCAACCAAGGAATGGATTAAGAAAATATGGTATATTTACACAATAGAGTATTACTCAGCAGTTAAAAACAAGGACGCCAGGAAATTTGAAGGCAAATGGATAGAGCTAGGAAAAAAATCATACTGAGTGAGATAACCCAGACACAAAAGCACAAACATTAGTCAAGGGAGCTACCACTGAGGGAGCAGGCATGAGCCAGAGACCTCTATGGGACTGGGCCCAAGCCAGGGACCTCCAAAGGAGCAGGCCCAAGCCAGGGACACCTGTGAACAGGCGTTAGCCAGCGACCTCCACCAGAGCAAGCCTGAGGCAGTGACCTCCATAGGAATAGGTATAAGGGAGTAACTGCCAAGGGAGCAAATCTGACTCAGAGAGCTCTGTGAGACCAGGTGTGAGTCAGAGACTTCCAAGGGAGCAGGCCTAAGCCAGGGACATCTGTGGGAACAGGCCTGAGCCAGCAACCTTAGCTGGAGCAGTCTTGAGCCAGTGACCTCCACCCAGCTGAGCAGGACCAAGGCAACAACCTCCACAGGAGCAGGTACAAGGGAGCTACCATTGAGGGAGCAGGCCTAAGTCAGAGACTTCTGTGGGAATGAATACTAATCAGCAACCTCGGAAGGAGTGGGCCCAAGCCAGCAACCACTGATGGAGCAGGCCTAAGGAAAAACCTTGCGTGGATCAGGCCCAAGGAAGCCACCTCAGCAGGAACAGCTTCAAGCAATCAATCTTTGTGGGAGCAGATTGGAACAACCCCTGAGATTGCAGAGTGACCCCTGGGAGTGTTGAGTAACACCAAGTGGCCTCTGGAGTGACTAGAGCTGTGGTCCTGACGGCACAATGATGAACAACCATCTGAGACTTGTACCCACTGACACCAAGAAGACTGACAACCAGAGACACAGTCAACTACACCAATCAGAGGAAAAGATGGGCAGACAAGATAAGAGCATACTCAACACCACAAAGAGCAACAAGATACCAACCAAAATTAGTGACATTACAACAGCAAGACTTGAACACCCAAATACAGATGAAGCAGAAGAAAATGACCTAAAAAATAACTTTAGGAGAATGCTTGAGGACCTTAAAGAGGAAATGAAAAATTCCCTTAAAGAAATGGAAGAAAAGACAAACAAAATATTGGAAGAAATCAACAAATCCCATTAAGAAAACCTATAAAAACACACAGACTAACAGACTGGGTACAAAACCAGAATCCATCCTTCTCCTGCATACAAGAAACACACCTCAACCTCAAAGTCATACATTGCCTCAGAGTAGAGGGTTGAGAATTTTTTTTCAATCAAATGAACCTAAGAAACAAGCGGGTGTAGCTTTCCTAATATCTAACAAAATAGACTTCAAACTAAAATCAATCAAAAGAGACAAAGAAGGAAATTTCGTATTAGTCACAGGAAAAATCCATCAAGAAGAAAACTAAATACTGAATATCTATGCCCCAAGTACAAGGGGACCCTCATATGTAAAAGAAACACTTCTAAAGCTTATATCACACATTAAACCTCGCACACTAACAGGGGGAGACTTCAACACTCCCCTCTCACCACTGGACAGGTCAGTCAGATAAAAAATGAACAAAGAAATAAGGGAACAGATGTCATGACTCAAATGGATTTAACAGACATCTATAGAACAATCCATCCAAACATAAAAGAATATACCTTCTTCTCAGCACCTCATAGAACCTTCTAAAAAATTGACCACATAACTAGCAAACCTCAACAGATTAAAAAAATGGGAATAACTCATGTATCTTATTGGATCAGCATGGCTTAAAATTAGAATTCAACCACAACGCTAATTTCAGAAAGCCCACAACACATAAAAATTAAACAATGCTCACATGAATCATCAACGGGTCAAGGAAGAAATAAAGGAAGAAATTAAGACTTCTTAAAATTCAATGAAAATAACCACGCAGCATACCCAAATTATAGGACACAATGAAAGCAGTGTTAAGAGGAAAGTCCATCGCAGTAAATGCCTACATAAAGAAGTTGGAAAAAAAATCACACACTATTGGGTTAATAGAATGCCTGAAAACTCTAGAACAAAAAGAAGCAAACTCACCCAGGAGAACTAGATGGCAAGAAATCGTCAAATTGAGAGCTGAAGTCAACAAAATAGAAACAAAGAAAAAATACAAAGAATCAATGAGACACAGAATTGGTTCTTAAAGAAAGTCATCAAAATAGACAAACATTTATCCAAACTAACCAAAAAGCACAGAGAGAATATCCAAATTAACAAAATTAGAAACAAAAAGAGCAACAAAACAACAGACACAGAGGAAATCCAGAGAATCATTACTATATTTCAAAAACCTGTTCTCCTCAAAATTGGAAAGCTTAAAGGAAATGTCCAATTTTCTGGATAAATATCACTTACCAAAATTAAATCAAGACCAAATAAGCAAATTAAATAGACCTGTAACTGCTGAAGAAATAGAAACTGTCATCAAAAATCTCCCAACCAAAAAAAGCCCAGGGTCAGATGGTTTCAGTGCAGAATTCTACAAGATTTTCAAAGAACTAATACCAATACTCCTCAAATTGTTCCACACAATAGAAACAGAAGGAAAATTGCCAAACTCTTTTTATGAGGCTACAATTACCCTGATATCTAAATCACATAAAGATATTACTAAGAAAGAGAATTACAGACCAATTTCACTCATGTACATTGATGCAAAAATACTCAATAAATACTGGCAAACTGAATCTATGAACACATCAGAAAAAGTCACCTACCATGATCAAGTTGGCTTCATCCCAGAGATGCAGGGATAGTTCAACATACAAAAATCTGTCAATGTACTCTAACATATAATAAACCTAAAAAGGCAAAGCATATGATCATCTCATTAGATGTTGAAAAAGTCACAAAACACAAATGATGAAGGTCCTGAGAGAGCAAGGATATAAGGGACTTACCTAAACACAATAAAGGCAATATACAGCAAGCTAACAGCCAACATCAAACTAAATGGAGAGAAACTCCTAGTGATTCCACTGAAATCNAGGCAATATACAGCAAGCTAACAGCCAACATCAAACTAAATGGAGAGAAACTCCTAGTGATTCCACTGAAATCAGGAACAAGACAAGGTCGTCCACTCTCTCCATATCTATTCAATACAGCACCTGAGGTTCTAGCTAGAGCAATAAGACATCAAAAGGAGATCAAGGGGATACAAATTGATAAAGAAGATGTCAAACTCTCACTATTGGCTGATGATATGATAGTTTACATAAGTGATCCCAAAAATTCTACCAAGGAACTTCTAAAACTCATAAACACCTTTAGTAATGTATAAGGATACAAGATTAACTTGAAACATATGAGTAGCCCTCCTTTACACAGAGGATAAATGGGCTAAGAAAAAAGTCAGAGAAATATCATCCTTCATAATAGCCACAAATAACATAAAATATCTTGGAGTAACTCTAACCAAACAAGTGGAAGACRTYTATGACAAGAACTTTAAATCTTTGAAGAAAGAAATTGAAGAAGACACCAGGAAATGGAAAGATCTCCCAAACTCTTGGGTAGATAGAATTAGCATAGTAAAAATTGTAATTCTCCCAAAGTTCAATTGGATCAGAGACCTCAACATAAAGCCAGCCACAGTGAACCTCATAGAAGAGAAATTGTGAAGTACACTTGAACGCATTAGCACAGGAGACCACATCCTAAATATAACCCAAGTAGCACAGACACTGAGAGAAACAATTACTAAATGGGACCTCCTGAAACTGAGAAGCTTCTGTAAAGCAAAGACATGGTCAGTAAAACAAAAAAGGCAGCCTAAAGAATGGGAAAAGATCTTCACTAATCCCACATAAGACAGAGGGCTGATCTCCAACATATACAAAGAGCTCAAGAAATTGGTCATCAAAAGAATAAATAACCCAATAAAAAATGGGGTACAGGCCTTACCAGAGAACTCTCAACAGAAAAACCTAAAATGACTGAAAGACACTTAAGGAAATGCTCAATATACTTAGCCATCAGCAAAATGAAAATCAAAACAACTCTGAGATTTCATCTTACATATGTAATAATATCCAAGATCAAAAACATTGATGACAAATTATGCTGGAGAGAATGTGGGGTAAAGGGAACACACCTGCATTGCTGGTGGAAGTGCAAACTAGCACAGCCACTTTGGTATCAGTACGGTGATTTCTCAGAAAATTAGAAAACAACCTACCTCAAGACCCAGCAATACCACTTTTGGGTATATACCCAAAGGATGCTCAATCATACCACAAGGACATGTCCTCACCTATGTTCATGATAGCATTGTTTGTCAAAGCCAGAACCTGGAAACAACCTAAATGCACCTGACCGAAGAATGGATAAGGAAAATGCGGTACATTTATGCAGTTGAGTACTACACAGTGAAAAAAATAATTACTGATAGAGATATTAATAATTTGCTTTGGTATAAGTCCTGGTTTATTGATACAAATTTAAGGTCAATTTTGTTATATGTATTGTATTTCTGTTCTTGATTAAGGTATTGTGATTGTGTAGTTCATTTAAAAATATAATGTATAATTAAGAAATATAGGTTAATAGATAGTCATCTAAATAATAGTCAATATTGTAGTCATGTTAGGTTTTCTAGATGTATAGAGATATATTTCTGTTAGATACGTATTCTTCAAATCTTTCAGAGACTTTCAAAATACGGCATTTAAAATGTTTACAAACTTAAGACTTTTCATGACAATGAGACATGTCTGCTCTTGGAAGTACCAGTTACTTCAAGAGTAAGATGGGCTTCAAAGAGCCAGCCACTTGGCCAAGAAACTGCTCTTGCCTGGACTGCTTCATGGTGTGCTGTAAAAACTGGACAAGCAGAACCCACAGAAAAGTGACTGCCAAACTTGCCTGAACATGAGATGATCTTTCAGGATTGCTGCTTCATTAAAGAGTTAGTTAGATGTTCTGCAGGACACAGAAAAAAGTGTCTAACAAACTGCCAATATAGGTGGAACCGTCTTTAAAATTTCCTGCTTCGTGGAAAAGTCTGCTGGATTTAAATTTGTAAGTGGTATCTACCAAGAAAACTGTTCATTTCTTTTAGATATTCCAATTTTGTGGAGTACAAATTTTCAAAGTATGACCCAATAACTCTTTGGATTTCCCGAGTGTCTGTTGTATAACAGACAAACAATGTAAAAAACACCACATTGGGATGACATCTGTTGAAGACCAGCTTCTACAGAATTCATAAGTTCCAGAGTAGGAGCATGAGGATTAGAATTATTAAGCAAAGGAACAGAGATATGAGAGAAATAAGAGACGGAAACACAGAACAGCATCAGGAGGGACATTCAGTGAGTACTAGATCCCAAATCTGTACTTGTTTACTTTCCACACACTTACATACTTCACTTCAAAAGGGGACAGGGGATGCCACAGATTTCATTAACATGATATAGGGATTAGACTTGAATTCTTTGACCTTTGGTCTAGGTGGAGTAGATCCACCTCTACACCCAAAATACTAATTAATCACACCCTAGATCAGAATCTCACATTTATAGCCACACCTGTTGTCAACAACAGAATAAGCAAAATAAGCTCAAACTCTCTGACCTCCAGTCAAGGTGGAACAGGGTCACAGCTCAGTGGGCCCTCACCTTATTGTTAGCTCCCCTTTCTAATTTTGTTGCTTTGGATAGCATCTCTCTGCCTTTTAGTTAGTTTGGATAAGGGTTAATCTATCTTGTTTACTTTCTCAAGGAGCCAACTATTTGTTTTATTGATTCTTCGTATTGGTCACTTTGATTTTATTTTATTAATTTCAGTCCTCTGATTATTTCCTGCCATCTACGTCTCTTGGGTGTGTCTGCTTCTTTTTGTTCTAGATTTTTCGAGAATTCTCTACTTTCTTTACTAAGTCACTTGGTACTATTAACTTTCCTCCTAGCAATGCTTTCATTGTGTGCCATAAGTTTGGGTATGTTATGTATTCATTATCACTAAATTCTAGGAAGTCCTTAATTTCTTTTTTTCTTTTTTCCTTGACCCATTTGCAATTGAATAGAGAGTTGCTCAGTTTCCATGAGTTTGTAGGCTTTCTATTGTTTCTGTTGTTGAAATTCAATTTTCATCCATGGTTGTCTGATAGAATACAGGGGATTATTTCAGTTTTCTTGTATCTGTTGAGACTTGCTTTGTTACTGAGTACATATCTATAAATAGTCAATTTTGGATAAGGTTCCATGGGGTATTGAGACAAAGATAGTATTTTTTTGTGTTTGGATGAAATGTTCTGTGGATATATGTTAGGTCCATTTGGGTCATGACATCTGTTAGTTCCATTATTCGTCTGTTTAGTTTCTGTCTGGATGACCTGTCCATTGGTAAGGGTGGGGTGTTAAAGTCTCCCACTATTGATATGTGGGGTCAATATATAATTTAAGCTTTAGTACTGTTGTCTTTTAAAAATGTGGTTGCCCTTGCATTTGGGGCATAGATGCTCAGAATTGAGACATCATCTTGGTGGATTTTCCTTTTATGAGTATGAATGTTCTTCTTTATCTTTTTTGATTAATTTTGGTTTGAAATCTATTTTGTTAGATATTAGGATAGTTACAACAGCTTGCTTGATAGGTCCATTTTATTGGAAAATATTTTTCCAACCCTTTACTCTGAGATAATGTCTACATTTGATGTTGAGGTTCATTTCTTGATACAGCAGAAGAATGAATTCTGTTTTGTATTCATTCCATTAGCCCCTATATTTTTATTGGTGATTTAAATCCATTAATATTGAGAGATATTAATGACCACTTATTGTTTGTTCCTGCTATTATATTGTTGTTGGCGGTGGTAGTGTGTGTATGTTGTGTTATGTGCGTGTTTCATCTCCTCTTTAAGGACATCTATCATCATCATAAGACTGCCTTTCCAATTGTTTTCTTGTTCTTCCGCTATGTTGGAATATTCAGGGCTTGCTGTAGTGAGATGGCTGGGCTTTGGTAGTGACATTGTCCTGGTTGATGTTCTTTATGTCCTTACACTTATATTTAGGCATCTGGATTTGTAGTGATTATGGGTCTAGGTGCTAATTTCTGGATTTGTTTTTGTTGGATGGGTATTTCTTCCCTTAGGTTTTGTTTTTTTCTCTGGTCTTCTAGATCCCATGGACTGTGGTTGAGTAGAGGTTCTCTGCCCACTTGGGGGCTGGACTTTTGATGGCCTGAGGGCCTCTGGTCCAGGTGTTGGTTGCTGCCCAAGTTTTGGGCTGAAGTTTTGACTATGTATGTGTGTGCCTTCTGATCTGGTTGGGTGTCCTCTGGGGTTCAGATGCTGGTGAGGTAGAAAGCTTCTGCCTGGTTTTCAGGGAGTTGGCCTGGTCTCTGGAGTTCAGAATGCTGGCCTGGCCTTTTGGGGAAGATGAGGCTCCTTCTTCATCTTTCTTTTAAGTACATTCTTCATTACCCACAAACCCTCCAGTGAAGATTGCCAATATTTTTTTAAGGTCCTTTTATTACTTCAGAAGACGCAGGCTAGATCCAAATCAAGGCTCGCAAACATGTTCTGTAGCAGAATGGATTGCCTAATAACAATATTATTGGGGTGGATAAGATTTTCCCTCTCACTTCTCTAGCCTGGGACCCCAATGCTAATGATGGTAACGACTTGCTGTGTACTCATCAACTGATCCTTCAAGGCATCTTTGATGCTGTGTGTTGGTCAATAAATATATCTAAAACAGAGGAGATCCTTCAGGAGCCTGCCAAACGACCCATGACATTTTGGAGAGATTCTATAAAGTGTATCAGATGTTTAGTCCCATTGGTCTCAAAGCCCTGGCGATTCAAAGGGCCAGGAATATGGCCTTCGTTGGTCAATTTGCACCAGACATCTATAGGAAATTATAGATATTAGAAGGATTTGAAGGCAAGGTGATTTCAGAGTTGGCAGAAGTTGCATGGAGAGTGTTTAACAGTGGAGAGGATGTAGCTACAGTTCAGGGAAAGAAGATGGGAAAAGGTCTCCTGGCTGCCCTATACCAGGGGTGAAATAAGAAACAAGGGCCTAGGACATCTGACAAAAAAGGAACAGATAGAGAGATTAGAGAGAGGTCAGTGTGCACACTTCAAGAAGAAAGGACACTGGAAGGCAGAGTGCCCCAAGGGAGAGCAGAAACTTGTTTTCCAGGTGGTAGCCTCAGAACCTGGGAGTTCAGGATTTTTCCCTGAACCACAATGAGCCATGGTCACCCTACAAGTGGAAGGGAATGACACCTCCTTTTTGATGGATACTGAGGCAACATTCATTGTTTTAAAGGAAGAATTAGGCTTAGAAACACAATTTAAAGGTCATTTCAAGTCATACTAGGAAAGATCTGACAGTACCCAGTTACAAGGGCATAAATTTCAAAAATGGCCAAGTACTGTTATATGTTTCCTGTTATGCCTGGCTGTCTATATCCTTTGGTGGGCAGAGATTTACTACACAAACTGAGGACCTGATCTCTTTCAGAGGGGATGATATTAGGCAATGTGATACCTGTCAAAGAAACTAGATGCTGTAACATCAGGATGTTCCAGTAGCTGGCATGCCACTGCAGCTACTCCTATCCTAGTGAGAGAAGTATAATGGTTCGAAAGAAAATGGGTCCCAAAAGAGGTGGCACTATTAGGAGGCTTTGTTGGAGTAGGAGTGGCCTTTTTGGAAGAAGTGTGTCAATGTGGAGGCGGGTTTTGAGGTCTCATATATGCCCAGGCCATGCCCAGTGAGACAGATTACCTATTGATGACTGTGAGTCAAGATGTAAGAACTCTTAGCTCCTTCTCTAACACCATGTCTGCCTGAATGCTGCCCTGATTCCTGTCATGACAATAATGGACTAAATGAGTCATCACAATTAAATGTTTTCTTTTATAAGAGTTGCCATGATCATGGTATCCCTTCACAACAACAGAAACCCTAACTAAGAGAGGAAGTAATGAAGCTTTCCCACAGGCAAGATTTACTAATGACAGTCCCATATGCTGTCAAAGTCCTTTTGAGGACACCACCAAGTAAAAGGCACATGAATTGACAAATGCCAGAATCACCTAGTATGAGGCTCTGATACTTGATCCCCTGATCCCCTAAGAATCACTTTTGCTAAGAATGAGGCTTTAAACCCTACCAACTTGTTCCCTGACCCTAAGCCAGGTTCTCAGAAAATACCTGATTGCCTGGAAATAGTTGAAGCAACAGAGGGGTTGTGGCATGATTTAAAAGATGTGCCCATTCCATGTCTGGACAACACTGTCTTCACAGATGGGTGCAATTTCATGAAGAGGGGGCTCTGCTATGCTGGAGCTGTTGTCACATTGGTTGACGGAACTGTCATCTGGTCACAGCCATTACCTAAAGGAATACCTGACTAGAGGGCCGAACTGATAGCCTTGAACAGGCACCAGTAGAGCCTATCCAAATCATAAATCATGACACCAATGTAAGGGTTTTTTCAGCACAAGGGCATCTTGGCAGTTGGGAGCCAAGGAATGCCAGAAAATCACACTAGACAGAAAATCTCATGCAAAAGATTTATTGGAGAGAAACACAGAATGACAGCTGCCTCTGACTGGAAAGAGAGACATCAGAGGTTTGGACAGATGGGTGGGAAATTATAGGGTCCTTGGAGCATGCACAGTGAGCTAGTGGAAAAGTACAGCACAGCCAGAAGTAAGTATTGCTTGGCAATTAACTCTGAAACAAGGCCATTAACACTGAGTCATGGGGGCAGGAGTTCCCAAGACTAGGAGCTGACGGTCATCTCTTCTTGAAAACAGCTAATATGAGGGACGTGGCCAAGCAACACAACAAAACTGCAAATTCAACTCATTATCTATCATGTTGAATTCTTCCTGTACTCGGCAATTCTTTCCTTTTTACTAAGTCACTTTCTCCAGTATCCTGGCTCATTCTGGTTACATTATTTATCCAAAGTCTGTGAGTCTGTTATCTTTTATTAGAAAAAAAACATACTTTGAAAGAAGACCTTGCCTTGGTTAGTGTGTATCCCCTGAGAGCATATCTGAAAATGTACATCTATTTTTAGCATCTGGGACCATTAGTGCTTTGAGTCAAACTCAGCCTCTCTGGACCAAGGATGGCTTCACAAGTTAGGGGTAAATAGGACCAGAACTCACATTCCAAAAGCTGTTATTTGTGCTGTATCGACTTTTCTGTTGAGCGGTGAGACTGGGGTAAGTGTTTAATAAATACAATGGGCTATAAATAAAGTCAAGAATAATTCTGTGAAAGCAGAAAGAGAGGTAGGGGAGGGCAGAAGAGATGACAGCCATGCAGAAATACTGATGCTATTTCTTTCTTTGCACTCCTCATAAGTCATCTCAGACTAATCCTTATTCTACAGAAACTAGTTCCTTAAGCCTCTCAGTATTTGTGTAATTATAATGCATAACATATATCAACATTTCATAAGCAAGTGATGTATGTGTGTGTACACACATACGCACATGCATGAATCCTTCATGTGGCAGTCTGAGGTTTTAATCTCTGGCTGTCTTTCTTGTGATCTCAAGATAGGGTGAATGGATCTCTAAGAGAAGTCATCCTTAAAACAATGAGGTGAGTATTTCTGGAGTCTTTAAAAATCTTCATTGTACATATTTAAGGTATAAAATATGATGTTATGAGAAATTACAGGTATTAAAATTGTCTCTAAAGTGGACAAGTCATATCTTGCTCTCACTCACATCAGACCAACTGGATAAAAACAGCAACTTTCATATTTACTAATGGGTATCATTGTTCTCAAGTTCTTAAGGCTCCACCCAGTATCTCCAGAAAGTCCAATTTATCTATGCAGTACTTAAACACAGATGATACCTTTTAAATTTAATTTACCTTATGCAGATAGCCCTGGAATTTCATGCGTATAAATTTTGAAGTTGTGACAAGCAAATATATCCTTGCTGCAACATTTTCTTGTGAAAACTGCTGATTAAACCTACCAATAGAAATTTTCCTTTACTAAATAGTGTACTCATTCTTGCAAACTTCCTCTGCTCTTCATGGTGCACAAAACATGTTTGCTCCTTATGTACGATGGACCTCAAATGCTGCAATCATTCTTTGACCCCCAAGAAAACTGAGAGGAACTCAGCAACACTGGAAACTTGTTGGGGGAGCTTTCTCATTTCTATACTGCGGGCATTTACGTAGCCCAGTTAAATGAGGACCAGCCTTGAATATGTTCGAAGTGAGACCTTGATTTGAGGAAGGGTGAAGCCATAGGTCCTGACACTCAATGGCGCAACTCAAGAGAGGATATACACCTTTCTACGTGAGCTTTGCAAACGAAGTTATCTCTTTTTACAACTAAGCACATGAGCCAAGGAATCAGACTTCCAGATCATAAGAAGTAATAGTGAACATTTTAATTAATGTGCATCAAGTTATTTAGGCTACATTATGGATTTCACATGCCATCTGAATTATTAATATATGCATGAAGCACTATTATCTGTATTTTACTAAGGATATTTGGCAATTTTTAAAAAGTTACTATCAGTAGCAAGTAACTGTAGCAGAGACATATTTTCACCCTGGCCGTCTACATCCAGGCTCTAGTTTTCAGCCTGGACTACAGATCAAGAGCTGCTAAAGCCAAACTGCCTGAAAGATGTTTAAAGAACTTGAAAATTTGGATTTGGAAAATAGCTGTCATTTCTTCCAGGAAGACTTCTGTGCGTAGAAACTGGCTATGACATGTTTTCACAGGACACATCAAAGCAGTATTCTCTTCTTAGACAGGCATTTCTTGTTGCTATAGTGTGTCTTCTTACTGCAGCTACAAGTTGAATGTAGCATCAAGGTATGAAATATCTGAGTCAGGCTTTCTCAAACCGACATGCCTTTCATATGGCATGCTTCCCGCAGAAGTCTGTTTCGTTTTGTTTTGAAGACCAGGTGTCTCTGCGTAATAGGCCAGTCACAAGTCTGTTTCTGTTTGTTACCTGACAGCTCTCCCACAACACCCATCTGTCAGGATTGAATGGCTCTGACATATTGTACACTAAGTCGGAACAGTCTAGAGATAGTCTATAAGCTAACTCATGCATATGCCGTATCTAGAAACAGAGATGTATTAGACAGATTCAATTCAATTAAGTTACATATTATTAATCTTAAAAGTTAATTAATCTTATACATGCTATAGTATATTCAAGAAGAGATGATAAAGAGCCTTTCCTGAAATATAGATATATACAGTGAAGAGAACATGGCAGAAACCACACATCTGAGGAAGGAATGTCTTACATTGTTCTTAAAAAGCGTTCCCAGGAAGCATTTACAGTTTTTTAACAATAGTCACTTTCCCAAGTCTGTTAGAAAATGTAACTGCTGAGTTCAAGTCTTTGCTCATTGTTTAGTAAGCATTTATTGATCAAATGTCAGTAAGGCACTCGTGCCAGACATGAAGGAAAAATAAGACTTTGAAACTTCACAGTGAAATGAAGTAGGGGAGAAACATACACATTAAGCAATTAAAAATTTTTACTTGTGTGTATCACTATGTATGAGCAGATGGCATGTAATTGACAACAGTGTTAGGTGACAAGTGGGGACAGTCTTTGTTTCCACTTGAATGAATGCCATATGAAAGGCATGGGATTTGATGTTTCACAGCTCTCATGTATTTCATACCACTCGATATGATAGAAATATGAAGTATGTGCTAAAATATATGGTGAAATATGCTAGGGAGGAAGGCAGAAGTGAGCATAAGAGCCTTGCATGCCTTGTGTTAGCATCCCGAAAGGCAAGATATCAAATATTCTATTTAGATAATACATTGAGATTCTATTTAGGAGAATGCAATTGAGAAACCATTTACAAACTGGCATTCCATAGACAGCAACAGCAGGAACTATGACAATCTTTGGATTGAAGAGATAAAAGGAAGATGATATGGTCACCAGAGTAAACTAGAGCCAAATATGACAGTTCAGCTAAGGAAGCCGAAAGTATTAACAACATTTCTTCAAGATAGCAGGAGAAATAAATGCCTACCCTTCATCTCTTTCCTCTCCAGCAGAGGGCTGCTATTTCCTGAAGTCAAATCCTTCCTCCAGTAAGAAAGTGAGGAATGCATCCATGCCAGTGACTCAGGGCCCAGAAAACAATACAAGATGGCAGAGGGCAAGCTAGAGAAATGGAATACAAAGTACCCTGCACAACATGGACACACTAAGAAAGGTTAACTTTGTATCAACATTGACTGTATTCATGTTATAATGTTTGGGACATGATGTAGAAGTCTTATTAGAAGATGGAGATCATAGAAATGAGATAAACATTATTACTTAAAGCATTATAATAAGATATACTAGATGCAGGGAAGGCATGAATTTGAGCAGAATCGGTGAGAATGAAGGACAAGAAGTTGAAGGGCATTTAGTAGGCACAGATGGCATTTAGGATAACATTTGTTCATTTTCTAATGCTTTTAGGAAGAAGGTCTGTTCCCTGTATCATGATGCTCTCTGCCTCTGTCCCCAATGGCACTGCCTTCCACCCTTCTGCATTTGTTTTGCTTGGAATCCCTGGGATGCAGGACCAGCATGTGTGGATCGCCATTCCCTTCTGCTCCATGTACATCCTTGCTCTGGTCGGAAATGGAACCATCCTCTACATCATTATAACTGACAGGGCTCTCCACGAGCCAATGTACCTTTTCTTATGCCTGCTTTCTATTACTGACATAGTCCTATGTTCAACAACATTGCCTAAAATGCTAGCAATTTTCTGGTTCAGATCCCGTGTCATTTCCTATCATGGCTGCCTCATGCAGATGTTTTTCGTTCATGCAGTCTTTGCCACAGAGTCAGCTGTTCTGCTGGCCATGGCTTTTGACCGCTATGTAGCCATCTGCCGACCACTTCACTATACATCTATACTCAATGCCGTTGTGATTGGGAAGATTGGGCTAGCATGTGTGATACGTGGCCTTCTCTTTGTCTTCCCCTTTATCATTCTCATTGAACGCTTACCTTTCTGCGGACATCACATCATCCCTCACACCTACTGTGAGCACATGGGCATAGCCAAGCTGGCCTGTGCCAGTATTAAGCCTAACACCGTGTACGGTCTTACTGTAGCACTTTCAGTCACTGGCATGGATGTGGTCCTCATCGCCACTTCCTACATCCTGATCCTGCAGGCAGTGCTGCGACTGCCCTCAAAGGATGCCCAGTTCCGAGCATTCAGCACTTGTGGAGCTCACATTTGCGTAATTCTTGTCTTCTATATCCCTGCATTCTTTTCATTTTTTACTCATCGCTTTGGCCACCATGTACCGCCTCAGGCACACATCATACTTGCAAATCTTTATCTCCTTGTGCCCCCTGTTCTCAACCCCTTAGTCTACGGCATCAATACCAAACAAATCCGACTGAGAATATTTGACCTTTGTGTAAAGAGGAGGTAACAATAATTTGTACTTGTGCAAGGGACAAATGAGTTCTGGGCTTGAGGTGGCTGCTTCTGTTAATCTTATTTAGTAAGCCAGTATCATGTAATATTTGAGATTTTGAAGATCTCGGAGCAACCCCTTCATACCTATAAAGTCAGGTGTAGGATACAGATGGATCTTCAGGTTTTGAAAAGAAAAGGACTAGGTCAGGAGGACATGTAGAGCACTTGAGAAAAGAGCCATGGAGATTAACTGTGTCTCTACACAGCAGCTCGAGCGTTAGAAATAGAAGAAAGTAGCATATTGTAGCCTGTGAGATCAGCTCCCAGAACTGCACCATCGTTGTGGTCAGAATGCCTTTAAAGCCGTGAGGGAGAATTTCCTAGCTATCTACAGAGAAAAACTTACACGCGCCATCTGAGGGTTATGCTTTCGTTATTTCCAGCTCTTGTTCTCTGCTTCCATTCTCTCTGTTCACACAACCTGTATACACATTTAACAACAAATGCTAGGCAGGAAAAAAAAAAGGTTACAAAGGCGATTTCTCGGGGCTGTGATGCCTTCTCGAGTAAAACGATAAGGGAAACCTGCAAAATAAAGTTGTCAGCTACTGATTTGTAGGCAGCTGCAAAAGGGATTCTAGGCTGCCGTGTTGTCTCTTAAGAAAGTTGCTCACAAGTGCTTGTAGAGAAAGAGAAAGGCTAAAGAGGAGGTCTAAGGAAGAAATAAAGACGCTGTGTACTATTGTACATTTCTTAAGTGTATTAAGCTTTATAGACTGACACTGTGATTAGCAAGACATAAAAGTGTCATTTTTCCTGCAGTCCTATCAGTCAGCAATAGCTACCCGTTCTTCACTCTGCTCTGCCAATGAAGTTCACAGAGGACAATCTGTTGGAAGAGCTTTAAGAGAGCATGGCTTATTTATTGTAATTGAGCTTCCATTAAAAAATACTTATTAAGGAGCAACTCTATACTGGGTAGGTATATAGTCAAGTTTACAGGTAAACAGGCTTAAGTGCCAGACTTGAGGAAACTCACACCCTGGCTGGGTGGGGAGTCAGTGACGTGGCCTATGTAGAACATGTCATTTATGGTGATTCGGTATAAAAAGCAGGAGAGTCTTCTGTACTGTCAGCCATGTGGTGAATTCAGTCAGGAGTTCCAGTGATTACGGGTCAAGGTCCAGCATTAGAACACTGAAGGTCAAGTTTAACAATGGAAGGAAAACGTGATTAAGAGCATGTGAAAAAACTTGGACAATTAAAAAAGTTAGTAATATGCTAAGTTGAAGGCGTAAGTCATAAACAATCCCACACCAGTTGGGAATTAAAGGG
>LOEQ01005952.1:80875-96605 GCA_001685075.1 Bramus lutescens | reverse complement strand
GCGCCCTCTTCTGGCCTTCAGGCATACACACAGACAGAATAGTGTATACATAATGAATAAATACTAAGATTTTTAAAAATGATTTATTTTTATGTGCATTAAGTGTTTTGCTTGTGTGTATTTCTGTGTGAGGGAATCTTATTCACTGAAACTGAAGTTACAGACAGCTGTGAGCTGCCTTGTGGGTGCTGAATTGAACCCGGGTCCTCTGGAAGAGCAGTTAGTGCCATCTCTCCAGCCCTGGGAGAACTTTCTTTCTAACTCCTCCAGGTCTCACAGATTCTTTCCCTCTCCTGATTTCTGTGATACCCTTCCAAATTCAGCAACTGCTCTCATTGTTTCATCTGCTCAAATGGTTTCTCAGGACTATTAAATCTGTAAAAGCAGGAACTATTTTTCCTTCATGCTCTAATATTATTGTAGCAAAATCAGCATATTAGGCAGACTAAACAATAATGTTTCTTTCTGGGAGTGATGGAGTACATGTCTGTAATCCCGGCACTTGGGAGGTAGAAGTAGGAGGATCCAGAGTTCATTTTCTACTATGTAAGCCACCCTGGGACAACATGAGACCCACTCAATGAGATTCATCACTAGACCCATTTGAATGTCTAACGGTAACAGGCCTGAACAGGCTGTCCCCCTCTCAGGTCCTGCCCTGGATCATTTGGATCACAGTATCATTCATTACTCAAGAGCCTGGAGAATAGAGGCTCAGAATGAGCAAGGCCTTTGCTCTGGCTCCCGGTTACAAAGACTAGCAGGAGAAGAATGCATGCAGAGGTAGGGCGCTGGCAAGGCAAAGCAACTGTTAGTCCATCAGTGGGAGGAGTGGGGAGGGAAAGTGCAGAGAGAAGATGGCTGGGTATGGAATACATGGGTCATCTGTAGCTGAGCATTTAACCAGCATAGCAGGGTTTACCATCTAGAGATGCACTGTTCTTCAGAAGGCCAGTGGAGAGCTAGATACATTTCAGATACCGTATCTGAACAACACTATTTTCTTCTGGTTCATTTTAACATTAATACAACTTCCAAAGAAATCGTCATCATTCATCTAGAGACAAGCCAGGTGTGCAAGATGAAGGTGCCAGGCTATGTATCCTGTTCTCTCTCTTTCTCTCTCCTTTCTTCCCCCTCTTTGTTGTTGTTGGTTTGAGACAGGGTTTCTCTGTGTATCCCTGGGTTGTCCTGGAACTCGCTCTATAAACCAGGTTGGCCTTGAACTCAAGGAGATCCACCTGCTTCTGCTGGGATTAAAGGTGTGTGTCACCACCTTCTGGGTTATCTTGTTTTCTGACTGAAAGTGAGTGTAGATACTAGCCTTGACAGACTCTATTGTAGTTCATAATAACTGCAAGCAGTTTTTCAGGAAGGATTTTCATGTTCATTTGAAGCAGTCACTAGGCAGGGCACTGGCCACTGGAGGTCTATGAAGGCAATACTACTGCAGAATGATTAGGTATTGCTGGGAATTGCTTAGGGAAGAAAACAGACCTGAGAAGGTAAGAAGGCCAGAGCAGTATTTGAAGTCAAAGCTATACCTTCACCAGGAACTTCACCCAGCTCCCCTGCAGGGGGAGTAGACATCCCTGGTAAACATCTCACACCAGAGACTGAAGCTATGTGCAGAGAAAACCACGGTTCTGCTTTCCTTCACTCCATCAACTCCTATTCCAGGGGAGGCTGCCGGTAGAGTCTACAAGAGGACTGGTACTGTCTGTCTGGTTTGAGGCTAACCCTCTTTTAGAGTGTTAACATGGCTTTAGAGCAGGATGGCTCCTGAGCACTCTCAGAAACTGTGCTTTTCTTACATTATCCAGATAAACCAGACACAAAAACCTGCCTAGCCTTGGATTTTTCCTGGCAAGTAGGAGAACCAACTGGAGTTCTCAGGCTGGTTTCTTAGCAGTTTGCTTTGCACTGAGTGGATCTGGAAGCCTTTTTTTTTTTTTCCTTGTCCAAAAGGAGATGCTACTATGAAAACAGAGGAAGGTCTGTTAAGGGACTGGGTCAAAATCAGATGTGTGTGTACATAGGAGATAGCAGATGCAGGCCACAATTTCATCTGTAAAATTGTCTTGGTTAAAGTTTCTATTGCTGTGATGAACACCATGACCAAAAGCAACTTGGGTAGGAAAAGGTTTATTTGGCTTACAGAATCCTAAACCACAGTCCACTGAGGGAAGCCAAGGCAGGAACTCAACCCTGGCAGGAACCTGGAGACAGAAGCTGACCAGGGGCGGGAGAAGAGCTGCTTACTGTCTTGCTCAGCCTACTTATAGAATCCAGGACCACCAGCCCAGGGGTGTCCTCACCCACAGCGGGCTGGGCTCTCTTCCATTACTCACTAATGAGAAAATGCCCTACAGGTTTGCTTATAGTCCAATCTTAAGGAGGTATTTTCTCAATTAAGGCTCTCTCCTCTCTGGAGACTCTAGTTTGTGTCAAGCTAACATTAACTTGCAGCACAGAAATGAAGAATGTCGTTTAGATGACGTTTCGTTTTAAAGGCTTAAGAATGCATGAGTCAAAAATTAAAATAAAAATTGGTACTTTTGAGTATTACTTAAAGTGGAGGCTTGGTTTTTAGAAGCCTGCCTGAGTTAGGGACTAACGCTGCCAAATGATCTTGAAATGGTTAATTAGGACTCTTCTCTTTTGAAAGACTACTATGAGACTTAAGATCTGGTCTAGGAAGTTCATGTCCACAAGCAATGGCTGCTTCCCCAGAGTTTTGGAGAAGGGGAAAGGGTCTCTGGCTGCTCTCTAGGCTGTTAGATCCTTCTCTATACCAACAGTCTTTGCTTGAGAGGGGTATGCAAAGAGCTGCAGAGGAGACAAACACCCATGGAAAAGAAGTCTGTGGGTGGCTGTGTTGGCCCTGCAGGAGACCATCCCTACTCTAGTGGGGGAGGGGGTGTCTGGGGGGCACTTGACAAGGAAGCCTGCAGACTGTCAGTCACTGCTATCAAAGCAAGAGCTAGGATTGAGGGTAATTAATCATGCTCACTCTGACAGGAATCCAGGGCCTTATCTGTACCCCAAGAAATGCCACTGGTCTCTAGTTCCCTCCTCAATAAAGGAGACTGACAGTTGCAACAAAGAGGGCCCTTATCAGATTTCAGCCAGGGAGCCTACGGCTGCCCCAGGGACGGATGTAAAAGGCTTTTATGAGGGCTAGGGACCCAAGCAAAGCCTTTGAGACTCCTTGGGGCTTTAACCCTTGTTGGTGGGAATGCTGCTGGACACAAGTACTAATAGGCTAGAGCTGTCATCAGGAGCTTCCAGTGTAGAAATGGCTGGGCAGAAGCCACTCTCTGGCCTGGCACCCTCTTTATCACTTAGGTGATACAGACATACTAGAGTAGGGGAAAGGCAAGAGAGACAGCTGCCTCCAGCTCTAGACACAAAGATGGGAGTCTAGGAGAATGTTGAGGGGAAGCCCCTTTCTTCCATCATAGAGAATGGCCTGTTCCAAGGAAGACCAGCAACAATCTGGGCAAAGAGACTGAAAGGGTGCGTTCCTGCCTACTGGTCAGGGGTGAGGGCCCAGGACCCAGGGTGTGGCCCTGCCAGCGATTCTTGTCTGCTTTTTTCCTGGCTTCGAAAAGGTCATTAATCACGCCCATAGCCTGACTGTCAAGACAGCCAACCAGGGTGTATAGAGAAGTTAAAATCCATGTAAGACCGGGAATGTGTACAGGAAGGCATGCATGTAGACAGGCAAGCTGGCATCCCCGCCATTCCTCTGTATATTAATCCTTGGCCTGCTCCTCAGGAACAAGAAGGGAAATAACTGGTGATTTCTTCCTCTGACCAGTTTATGAAGGCCATATCTCCCAATAGGAGCTTGGGTAGTAGTGCCTAGCGGTCTGCAGCAGTCTGTGCCATGTTGTTCCACAAGGAAAGGCAAAAGCAAGGGCATGCCAATATCCATTATTAGAATGACCAATATACTTCAGCCCTCTGCCTCCAAATGCACACAGCAATGATCTGTAATTTACACATGGTATAGTACGCTAATCTGAGTAGACAAAGGATTTTTCACAAGCACCCATGGAATTAACCCTCAGGTCAGAACATGAAACATTTCCACTTTCCCTCAAAACCCTTTCTTCCTAATAACATCCATTCGCTCTCCCATCAGTGCTGGCAGGGTCCATCATTCTGATGTGCATTTTCTTGAACTTTATATAAATGGAATCATACATAATAAAACCGCTTGTGTCTGGCTTTTGTTCCACATTAAATCTATTAGAATTATCCTGGGAGTGCCAGCAGTAGTTCATTCTTATGCTTGTGTGGTATTACTCACATTTACACTTCCTTCAGAAAGGAGTAAGATTCTGGCTGCTCCACAACCAGGGAAGCTCATTTCAAGTGAGCCATTTCTGACTACTCCAACTTGGGCTTGCTTTAAGTGACACTACATTCTGCTGTGGTTAATAATAAAGTCACAGTTATAACCATACCACCTCTTACTTTACAGCAGGGTGCGAGCTCAGCATTCACAAATCCCTGAGTTCAAAGGTTAACAAAGAGTTTGAAGAAGGTAGGCTGTAGTCCTCCTATTTGTTTGTTAGTGGATCACATCTTGCCAAAGTTCAGAGGAGAGGGATAGTAGCCAGGCTAGGACATATACAGCTATCTGCTTCTGCTATCTGTGCCAACAACCTCATAGATCCTCACCTTGTCCTAACGGTTTAAGTGGGCCAAAACCTCAGCTCAGGCTTTTCTTAGGCCAACCTCTAAAACGCTGACTTATACCACAACAGAGGGGACAGAGTAATCTAAATAACTGAATTTTGCCAGGCGCTAACTCACCAAGGCAAGATTTTGAAGGGGAAAGAAGGTGAATTTACTAAAAGTGAGGAATTCAAATTAATTGTACCATTGAAAAACCAAACTCCTTTTCCCATTATTATGGATGGCTGAGGAGGTATATGGTATTAAATGACAATTAGAGATGGGAGGAAGAAAAACAGTGCACTTAGCAACAGCAGCTGGATCACCTGGGGGAGAGAAAAGGCTCTAATTCAAAGACTAACCCTGAGAGTATCACAGATTTACATTGCAGGCTCTCACTTGTGGGTAAACTTTGAAGCTTCCAACCCCACTGCATCTGAGAGACAACATCTTAGTCTATTAGAAAGGGTGTTCAGGGCACAGAGCATTGACAGCAAGACACCAGAGCCCAGAGAAACCACCCCCACCAAAAGGCAAAGCAATATAAGTCAAGAACATCTCCTTGCCTGATGGATAGATAAGCACACAACAGAAGGAAAAACACTCAAATTGCACTTTGAGGCAGACCAAGCTCTTTTCCCACAGTAAATTCTTTGTATATGCACATCAAAAACAGATCTAACAATCCACTGGGGGAAAACCAAGGCCAGTTTGTAGCTGTGACAGAACTGGCGTGAGAGCAGATCTCTGAGTGAGGTCTTGACAAAAGATGTCTTCCTTGTGCCCATGCAGTTGCTTATCCTGACATGTCAAGAGTGGGAGTGGGGACATAGAGACAGATAGGATAACTAGCTAGAGGGTATTCTGGGAGTTTCTTCTGAGTCCATTCCCTCATCCTGCCTCAGCAAATAGCAGACTGCTGAGCTGTCACACTTGTCCTTCCAAGAGACATGACTGACCTGGGGATGAGACTTCCCCTTGCACACAACATTCTATTCTGTGTTAAGCAAATCTTCTACTAGACAGTGGCCAGTGAAGTGGTGGGTACCCTCTGCTACAGGAGGCACAAGGTTTGCCCGAGTCCCTACAAGTAAGTCATGGGGTTGCTGGTGTTAGGGACGAGTCTCTTAAGCACTGGCCTAGGACTTAGAAGACCAAATGCTAAGTCTGCTCTCCAGATTTGGGTAAGTCACAGTTTAACTTCTGCTCTTTCTATCCCACAGAGCTGAAGCTCTTGGTGGCAAAGAATCACATACTAGATTGAAAACGTTCTGCAAAGTGCACAGGATAATATTAAAAATAACTGTAAAATTACTCCACCACTACCACCACTGCCACCAGAGCTCACACTTTTGTTTTTCCTTTCAGGAAAGAGTTTTTCTTTCTCATTGAAGTGAAAATGCCAACTACCTATACATGCCCTTTGCTCATCAGACTTACAAATTACCCCTCCCCTTGCAGTGGAAAACTAAATGGGCATTGTATAAGAGAATGAGAGCTCAGAAACTATCCACAGTGAGTTAAATTAGCAGCCAATTTTATTTACTGTTTGGCTTTATTTTTGGCAACACACACACATACACATACACCTTGGCATATATATGCAGAAGAAAAGGACACTGGAGCTCTGAAATCTAAGCATCATTCTGAGAACAATGTTCTGCTTGGAAAAGAGACTCTTAATGCAACAAAATGTGTGTAATTCAACTTAGCTTCAGTCCACAAAAGAAGAAGTGTTATTTAGCAAAAGGGAAGAAAGAGTTGGTCTTAGAGAACCCTGGGGTCTCTTCATAGCATTATTTTGCTAGAGAACTGCTGACAGAGCTTCTCCTCTTCTTTCTCCCCAAGGGAGCTCAGCAGAGCGATCTTGGAAGTGGAACACAAGCTTCCATACTGACTAAGTGAACATTTGACATCTTACAGATAAGGAAAATGTGGCCAAGGAGAAGACTTTGCTTAAGATCCCGGAGAAGGGTGGATGTTTGCCTGGCTTTTGCACAATCCACAGCCTTTTCCGTCTCCAAGGGCCTCATTTCCTTAGGCCAGCAGGAGCTCAGCCCACTGTGATTTTAGGCTCCTCTCCTGACAGACTGACCTATTGGGAGGGGAGGGGCCACTAGGGTGCAAGTAACTGAGCTGGGTCTAGAAACTAAAGGCCAAAGGCTGAAAGGCCCATCTGTTGCAGTCAATTCACCCAAATGTGTTAACAGGCGGGAGACAGCACAAAGCAGCAGTTACAACCTGTGCCCCTTCCCACATGATGGCTGTTTTTATCACCTGCAGCTGCAGTCATTTGGGGCAGCCTGCTGTGTGTTGCCTCCCTCAGAGCCCTGTCTACTTCCTCTGAGGTGCTTGCTATAAGGAAGCTGCCCAGCCCAGCTCCTAGCCCAGGGGAGCATGACCAGTACTTTAAAATTCAGGTTTATACAATAGGTCTGGTGGAATCGATTGCTGCTGAGATCCCAGCTCAGGAGACCTACACTTTGAACACCCTACATATTCCACTCTGAAGTGGTAAGAACAGACAACACGCTTCTCACTACTAAAGGTGTAACCTGCTTCCCAGCTCATGGGAACCCCACTCAACCTAGACTAGCAGCTAACAGTGTTCCAGGAAGGAGGTCCTGGGTCGGTCTCAGAGACTGTCTCTGTGCTCCAGTGCCGTGTGGGCTCCTGGAGCTCACTTCATACTCTCAAGCAGGAGGTGAGTGGGGAGCTTGAGACACACTGCCTGACAAAAAAGCTGACCCTAAAATGAGGAAAGATGATTTTCATGGAGTTTTCCCCCCTGCAGAGAAAACTTTCTACTTACTCTTTCCAATCATATGGCAGTAGCTCTTTCTACAGAGCAATTTCCCCCCAAAGGCTGTTTATAATATCTAGAGGCATTTCTTTGAAACAGGATTTCTTGTAGCCCAGGCTGGCTTCCAATATACCATGTAGCTGAGGCTGGCCTTGACTACTTCCACCCCTGCAAGTGGAGCAATTATAGGTATATGCCCCACATCTGGCTTCTAGAGACATTTCTAGACATTTCAATATCACGACTGAGCACTGATACTGAAATTTACTAGGAAGAGGCCAAGGATACTGCTAATATGCTTTGGTGCACAACAAGTGTACTTCCACAAAAAAGGATAATCCAGTTCCTAAAGTCAACAGCTACTAAGGCAAAGAAAATCTGCACTAGAGTTACCAACAACCAAAAGACTGAGTTATCTTTACTCTTTTGGTGATACCAGCAAATGGTGAAATATCTAGCAAGAGTGCTGCAGACAGGCCCAAAGAGCTATAGAGCAACATGGTCCACAGCTGCCATTACGCAAAAACATGCTGGATGACTAGCTGGCAGCCCCCTGGACAGCAAGGCCATGAAGACTGCATCCTACTACTAACCTAAACTACAGTACTGCTATGGAAATGAAGCAGAGCTACACCAAGCTCCAGGCAGCTCAGTCACCTGCAGAGCAAGCTGAGGCAGGAGAACCAACCTGCTCAGACAGCAAACATCCTAAGCACCACCTGCCTGGTTCCAGAGATAGAGGTATGACAAAGTGACTGTCCCCCAGGAGCCACAAGTCTAAAGGAAACTTGAAGGAGTAAACAATTACCAATCTTAACCATGACTAGGCTGGTCTAGCTTACACTTTCTTTTTTTAAAACCCTTCTGGGAAGAGAGAAGACTATGAAGTAGAAACTAAAGCAGTGGAGCTCCGCTGCTGATTCAAATCTATATTGCTATGGCAGCCCCTCTGAGANACAGGATCAGCTCCTGCCTTTGCACCAGCTGGGCTTGTGGCGCTTGTAAATAATTAAAAGGTAATTGGAAGGCGAGACCAAAGTATTAAGTGGATTTCTCTCTCTTAGGGCACTGGGAGTTTCCCTGCTGCCAGTCACATCATATTCAGGGCTGTATTTTTGTTTTCTACTCAAACATACCAGCTCCAGATAACTGTTGGAGGGGTAAACTAATTAGGGCTGCGAATACTGCTCTGATAGGCTTGGAGACAGAGGAACAAAGCCTCTAACTTTCCTACTGTCTTTTAAAGCAAATCAGTAGTGTGCGCTCACTACACTGAAGGCATAGGCTTAGAAAAAGGAGTAAAATGGGAGAAGCAGAGGAGAGAGAAGGGAGGGAGAGAGGGGAAGAGAAGTAAGGAAAAGAAGTGGGAAGAGGGAGAGAAAATGAGCTGTGTATTCAATAATATTTAGCTGCCATCAAAGCTCAACCTAGAACAAAGAAAGAAAAACCACTCCCAGATCTTAATAAAGTTGCTAACATATCTCAAGGAATGTGTAATCAGATTTAGAAGGTTTCTAGTGAAGGGGCTGGTGGTGGCTATATCTTGAGGGTGATAAACGTGGAGCTACATAAATTGTTAAGGGTCCAGAGTGGCTGAAGTACTGGCCATGCTTCCTGAGGCCTGACCTAGTTGGTGAACCCATTGCTGTGACAGGATATAAAGCCAGGAAGTTGAGTCATTGGGCTCAAGAGTCAGTCACGACCTGGTCCAGAATGGAGCCAGCTATAGGGGTAGTGTGGAGGGAGGAGGACAAAGAACTGAGAAGTGGATTATAACTGATGTCTACGTACTCAGCAGTTAACTTGCAGGAATATCCCAACTATGTCAAAGAGATCTAATAGGTAATGTTGGCCCTTCCTTTTCATAGACCATTTCACACTCTCCAGAACAACCAGAAGGGTCTCTATGCTTTCACTCACCTTTCTCAGTCTGCGTGGGACTAACTACACCAACATGCCACATGCTTACCTAAATGAAACCTGAGGCAGCTATAAGGCTACAATAAAAACATTTAAATTTGATGTCTCCAGAGACTAGTTAATTGGAAGAGAGACAAAAGTAAGGCAGGGCCAAATCTATCTCTTGCTAAGGTCCTCTCTGCTCCCTTCAATCTGGCTGTCAATTATTTAAATAACTCTTGGACAAGGCGGAGTGAAGGAGGACAGGCAGCAGTAGCACAGCAGCCACTCTGTAAGCACTTAGTCGGGACAATGTGAGGCAACACACTTACCCCTCTTCTGCATAAAGACAAAGAGGTCATCCAGAAATTCTTTCCTTTCAGGGTCACCGTCCAGTTCATATAGCTGCAGGCCAGACCCCAAGAGAAAACCACAATGAAACATCCCATCTCACTGCAGGTGTTACCCCAGAGCTCCTACAGACATCTGAGTAACTACAGATGTGACTCATCTGCCACTCACATCTCTGTGTTTAGGGGAAAGACACAGCCCACTGCAGAACTGCTTCTATCTTTATCACAAAGACATTACAGACCTTGGCAAAATCTCGAGAGATCTCTCTTCCCCGGCCTCCATCAGCATCATCGCTCCAGGCCAAAGCACCATTCTGAAGGGGACAAAACACAAAATTGAGAGGGGAATGGGAATCGTGAGTGAAAAAGCAAGACCATCATTCAGGGAAAGATGACCACCCTCAGCATCCCTGCCCTCCTGCTCACTAGAAAAGCCTATTCAGGACCCTCTACTATCTTTTCATGAATTTCCTGTTTTGCTTTTGAAGATGGCTTCAAAATATGGCTGGTTGGTGGGTGGGCTTCAAAAGAACCATTCTCCCTTCACTGGCAAAGATGGATGTTGCTCACGCTTAATAATTCCAAGAAAGACACAGAAGCCCACAGTCCCAAGAACCCCCATCCCAGCTGACTTTCTACAAACTGCCATTTTGAGACACACTCACTGAGCAGTGGGCGGGAAGAGGCTCAGTTCAGTTCCCAACACTGCACTGAAGTGAAAGGCCAAGTGAGTGGGGCAAACTTTAGTCTCTCAACCCAGCCTACCACCAAAAACAATGCCCGAGTGACTGCAGGCCACTACAGCCTGAGACTATGCCTAAGGTGCAGACTAGGCACAAAAAGCAATTTTCATTAGGAAACTAAAAATCAAAACAAACAAACAAAACCCAAGCTTTGGTTAGATCAAAGCAATGTTCAGTGGAGTGGGAGGGAAGGGGAAGGAGCCTGTGTTTATGTTCTTCATTCAGCAGGCGCCTCTTTACCTCTTCTATAGGAAACCCACCCTTCACCCGGTTGCATTAAGAACCCCAGAAGCTGTCTCTGTCTGCTGCTAGTTCAGAATTTCACAGTCTTTTGAAATTATGTCATCTCCATCAGAAGGAACATTCCTTGATAGAAAATCAATCTTACTATTTTCTTTGTACCTCAGCACAATACCACACAGCCTGGAAGTAATCAATTTGTTCTTTGAACTATAAATCTCTTCCAAATACACAAACATGAATACCATAGAGATAGTGCAAGCACCTCTGTGCAGTGGCAAGTATGAAATCTCCCAGTGTAGTTTTCTGTTCACTCTGTCCTAGTGGATGTAACCAGATCTTGAGCTATGACACACCCGCTCCTCCCTTCTCCTGGACCACAGGCACACGCAGGTGCACCACCCTGCCAGCAGGGTGTGGAAGTGCTGGAGAAGCCAAGGGGGCTAGGAGAAGAGATTTCTTGGAAGAACACTTTTCAACTGCACAGGAATCTTGTTCTAAAACCATGAAATGATAGCCTGGGCGACTTCTACTCTGCACCCCTGTGCCTGAAAGCAAGAGGCCATTATTGAGCTTTGGTTTAAGGCCACACTTGGCTTTCGTTACTCGAAGCTGGCTCTAAGATGGGGACCCACTTCCTCCTCACAGCAGCAACAGCACAGTGAGTAAGTCTGACAGAGAAGTAACACCTTGTCAGTTGAAATGAAATAGACTATGACAAATTGTTTTCCTGCTTATCTAGTGAAAGATGTGTGTAAAAAAGTGCTTGGTCAGGAAATGGACAGTGCACAACCAGATCCAGAGGCAGACACTGTTACTAGTGTCCTTTCAAGTCAATAACCAAGTAAAGATGTGTGTAAAAAAGTGCTTGGTCAGGAAATGGACAGTGCACAACCAGATCCAGAGGCTGACACTGTTACTAGTGTCCTTTCAAGTCAATAACCAAGTAGAAAAAAAAACATCGTTTTTTTCTTTTTCTTTTTTTTCTTTTCTGTTGTTCAACCCCACATTGTAATTATAGTCACCAGAAATCTAGTATCGTCTGGTGGCAACTAGCACAATGAATAATCAAGATGAATTATGTCTGTTAGGTCAGCAAAACCAGACAGTTACATTTGAACCCCTTTCAAAGGGTGCAGTAGGTTGCCCTAATGCCCAATGATTTTGTTTGAGCCAGTAATTCCTGCTGGAAAGTCAATTATCCTGGGAGCTCCTATTGGTTGAAAGACATTTAATGGGGGATCATTGTTCTTCTGTTATGTCAGCTGTTTACTGTGGCAGCTCAATTTCCAACTCTGCAGCTAGAGATCTGAGGCCAATGCTCACAGGAGGATTCTTTATCAGTCACCAAAACGAAAACACTGAGTATTTGCTAATTACAGTAACTTGCAGGCATCCCAAGGCTCAGAAGCTATGTCACTCTCAGTTGGAGGGAGAGAACCTAATCCACAACCTTGAATTAGTGGGACTTTCAGCAGTGGGGGAGGGGTGTGAGAACAAGCATGCCAGTGTGGCCACCTTAGGGCTATGTGTGAAAATAAACACCCAAGTGACAGCAGAGTTCTACAGACAGAAAAGAGAAGAATGCTGGGGTGAAGAGGGGGTTGGGAAAGAGGTTGGTATCCACTATATCTCCTCTACTTTCTCCAGCTCTGCCCCAACTGCAAGGGATTCTAAACATTGGCTATTGCTATAAAGTAAGAAGCAGCTCATATAATGTGCCTGGTCCAGAAAGGAGTTGGCACTAGAGGGTGGAGTGGAGAGAGCGGAGAATAGTTGAGAACTACAATCTAAAGTGGATGCCAACATACTCTACAGTGACAGGACTGTAGCAGGAAACATCTCTACCCAATAACCACAGAGGAGGACACTGGCCACAGGACAGAAATGAGACACTGAACTTTATTTTTTAAGAATGCAAGGAAAAAGAAGTTGCCTGAGTGTGTGTGTCTTCCTTCTCCTGTTCCAAGGCAAGGAAGAACAGTCCATTCCTTCTCTTTTCTTTTTGTGACAGGGTTCTCTGTAGCTCTGGCTGTCCTGGAACCTGTTCTGTAGACCAGGCTGGCCTCAAACTCAGAAATCTGCCTGCCTCTGCCGCTCAAGTGCTGAGATTAAAGGAGTGCACCACACTGCCCAGTGATAGTCCATTTCTTAGCTTAAAATACTTGGTTGGGACCTATGCAGAAATCTCTCACTATTTTGTCTTGAGGCAGATATTAAATTTATTCTGCTTTGCAGGTTCTTCTGGGCTAAGGTGAGACTAACCCTGTAGCCAGCCTGTCTGTCACAGTCCAATGGGATGCCAGTTTCTTCATGAAGCCTCCCGGCCTCCCTTCTAAGCTGTGTAGCCTCATAATCTGGTTACCTGAGTCCTTTCATCTCTAATCTTAAGCATTTTGAGGATATCCCCAGCCCTCAGCACAGGGACAGCACTGATACCTGCTGAGAGACATAGTTAGCACCGCTGGGACTCACTGCCTCCTGCCTCCCTCCTGCCTGTACTAAGAGGGCTGGCTACAGCTCTTTTCTGTTTACAGCTCTAATAGAATGGTATAAATGGTTCACTTATACAATATAAGCTTTCTTCATCTATCATCAGGGTGTGGACATGAGTAACTAAAAAGTTATCAGCCCCAAAATAATTGTTCTTAGACATCAAGTGTGGCTGAAAGAATGCAGTAGTGGAAACAACAGGGAAAAGGAGAGGCAAACGAGAACAGGGAAAATGCATGCCCAGAGACAGCAGCTCAACCTTTTGGGGATGAAGAGGGGTTCATAAATTTAAGAGTCACTGCAGATAGGTTTACCCTTCCAGGAAAAGGCTTTGAACCCACTTGCACAGGCAGCAATCCCAGAACTGGGGGTTAAGGGGAAATAAGAGTAGATGTCAACAGTAGCCAGTGGTTACTTATTGTCATTTACAGCCTCCTCTTACTTCAGAAATCCCTTTTAACATCTTTGATCTCACCAGGAGCTCACAGGAAACTGACAGTTTGTCTCCAAATACCCACCACCTAAGACTAGTTTTAGCTGCCATACCCACATTCAACTGTCTTCCCCAGGGAAACCAGACTATTTTGCCTTTAAATTCCTTCAAAAAGGTAGTGAAAGAAGACTGGGGGCGGGGAGACTTAAACAAGGTCTCACAGTTCCTAACTGGCAGCACCAGTGTGCTGGGTTTGCCTGGCTTGCTTGGTGACGTCAGCACAGAGAAACTTTGTCTAGAGAAAGGCTAAATCATGGCTGAGTGGCTCATTAATGGGAGGGTCTTTTATTCTTGATTCTCTCACTGGCTTCATTTCAGCCAAACAAAAATCACCTTCACTTGCCCTGGAAAGGTATCTGGGGACATCTTTCCCTAAAAGGGAAGACCTTTACCTTATCAAGACTCCAAAATAGACCAGCTACTCTAGGATGGCCCTCTTTCTCCCAGGGGGACAGGGGACCAGGAGGAAGGGAAGTGGAGGAAGAGAAAGGAGATTACATTTTAGAGACCAGAGGAATGTGGTACCTAGCATGTATATATAAAGGTTTCAAAATAAAACAAGTCAAAGTCTTAAACTACCCGACTGCTACTCAAATTAAAACACTGGCCCTCCAACTTCTCAATCATAGAAGATTAGAAAAGCAGAGGGAAAATAAACAGATTCATTCTTTGAAAATCTAAAAAGCTGCCTATGGAAGAGGAGCCAGCCTCAGTCCCAGCAGGCAAAAGTAGGGCAGCTGGGAAGAACTGCCCAGGAAGCTCTCAGGTCTACAGATGAAGGTCTTTATCTATCAGAACTACCTGGCAATGGAGGAAGACTTCTTAGGAAGTGAGCAGCAGCTTGGTTCTGGATGACTATATGGGATTTCAGGATTTGGGATCTCACATGAGGCAGGGTAGGACCATGTGGCCTTTTTCCTTTTTTGTAGAACAAAGATCCGATGATGAATTTATTCAGTCTAGATTTCACTGAGAACACACCCCAGGTAGAGCGAGCTGCTGAGGAGAATAGCTCCCCTGCTTTCCAAAACAAAAGTGGTCGCCAGCAACTAGGAGAGTTACCAAGGAGTTGGAAAAACAAGTTGAACATACACTTAGTAAAGCTACAAATACCAAACTACAAAATACTTGGGAGGCAGAAGGTTGAGGCTAAGAGCTGGAGGTTAAGGTGGCCTTGAGGATTACGGACTGAGGGGAGATTGATGGCTCAAATGAGCATTGGGGTAGAGGATAAACAAGGCATGTTTTGGCAGGAGGATGTAAGCACATCAAATCTAATAGTTAAAGTAGAAACAGTCTGTGAAATGCCTTGAATACCAGGGGAAAATTTAAACTCTGAACTGATAACAGTGGGGAGGGAAGCAGGAGACAATTTCTAAACTGAGAAAAAGTAAGATAAAATCAATATTCTGGATAGTTTTAACGAACTATTTTTGCTGGAAAAATATAACCTATACATATGGATGTACAGACATGTAATGGAACTGGGTGTGTGGGTGTTCTTCACTTTTTGTTTTTTTTCTGTTCTATTTATTCATATACAAACTTCTGCTCTCCTAGGATATGTTACAGTTTCTAAGAAGCGCTTAGGACAGATCAAAGCCTCTGACTTAGTGGAACTTAGAGTCTTAAGTAGAGAGGTGGAAATTAAACAAACGGTCTGTGCTGAGGATGCGCTTAGTGGTAATGCTCATGCTAGTTCCTGCCTTCAATTCCCAACACCGTGGGGAGACACGAAACAAACCCCATTTATGTCCAGGAGGTTTGTTTTGAATTTATGAGTTTTTTTTAAATTTATGAGTTTTTAAAAAGTTTTTCTTTTAAATGTGTATGGGTGTTTTGCCTACATGTGTCTTTGTACCACATGCGTGCCTAGTGTCCCTGAAGGTCAGAAACCTGGTAACTGGAGTTACAGACGTTTGTCAGAAACCATGTGGGTGCTAGGAATTGAACCCTGGTCTAAGGAAGACTAGCCAGTGTTATTAACTGTTAAGCCATTGCTCCAGCCACCTATTAT
>LOEQ01005952.1:45666-58662 GCA_001685075.1 Bramus lutescens | reverse complement strand
GATACAGAGGCGGTCCGGTGGGAGTGTTTTCGCGGGGAGTTGAAAAAAAGCAGGGTAACTACATCTACACTGCTTTATGGCTGCGAAGGTTGGACGTTTCTTGCAGTAAGTTAAAGAGAGGGATTAAGAGTGCTATCTTTCAGCCAGTCTTCATTAAGCATTCCCGTTTTTTAGCAGGTTATCTCTGAATTATTTTAGACTGAGATTTTCCCGTCTCCAGAGGCTGCTGCAACCCCTAGATCGCCACCTCCATCCTCAACCCCGCCCTAATCACCAGAGTTAAAATTTTCTTTCCTCCGGTTTCCAAAGGTAGGGGCTATGTGACTAATCCTGGCACCGCTTATAAAATAAAAAACAACACACACACACACACACACACAAAAACTTGCTTCTGCAACGCTTGGGTAGTGAACCTATCAGTTTATGCGTGCACCTCCGTGTTTTAACTTTCTCCCCTCTGATTATCCTCCTTGATCCAGAGCCTAAGGCCCACTTAACATTGAGCCTGCACCAGATTTCCAATCCCAGCCAAAACCTGGGGTTTCTTTCCTTTCCTTCCTTTCCTTTTGGTTTTGGTTTGTTTGTTTGTTTGTTTGAGACAAGGCCTCTCATTGAATCTGTAGCTCATCTATTTAGCAAGAGTAGTTGACCAGCAAGCTCCAGAAATCCTCTTATTGCTACCTCTCCAAGCGGTAGGATTACAGGTGTGCAGCACACTCGGCTTTTTATTTAGGTGTTGGGTGTCCAAATTCAGGCTGTTCTTCTTTGGTGTCAAGCACTTTACTGACTAATCCATCTCCTCAGTCCCCGATGGAGATTTTTTTTAATTTTTAAAAACTATGGTTTTTTAGTGTATATAAGGATACTGAACCATTTCCTCCCACATTGCTCAAACGTTGTACCATCACTCTTGGACTTTATCAGAAACGCCAATCTGCTGAAAACATCTACTTTATCTCTTACACTTTAACCTCCTCTACTTCCTTCCTTATCCTAGATTCAGTGGCATTTCATTACAACCCCAATCTTTCAATCCCCCAACCTTCCTTTTCCTCAACTGAGACCTCTAACCAGAAGAGACTTTATAATTTTCATATCTGTATCTTGCCATAGAAAATTATCTGATTGAACACATTGGAGCCACTAAATTATCCATTTAAAATGAATTCTAAAGGTGGCTTCAAAATTCATTATATTCTTCTACTCAGCTTCATCCTCAACATCTCTGTGAATCTCTAACTCTGTGTTCACATATAACTCCCCCTGATTACCTTATCATATAAGTAACAGAAAATAGAGAATGCCCTAAAATCTAGAAATCTACTTGCGTGTGTTCCCAGGCTGTTTTTCCCTTTTATAAATTATGCAATCAAAAATACCAAATTCCTTGTGCATGCCTGGCCAGGTCCTCACTTCAGTGTTTATTGAGCAGTAAACAAAACTCATTTCCTGCTTTCGATGGTCTTTACTGGTTCTGCAGAAAGGAAGCCAAATACATAGTGCCCGATAAGTGCTCTGCAGAACAAAGCAGGGTAAAGATTAAACAATTGTGTCAGGCAACTTCTATTTTTAGACGCTGGAGAAGAACTCATTGATAGGGTGCTCTTAAACCGAAATGGGACTGACTTCATATGGGTGACCCACATCTAGTGGATATCTACAGAAAGAATGTTCTAACAGAGGAGACAATATTTGAATGCTTTGAGGTAAGAATGCGTTTAACAGATTAACAGGAAGGGGAGTACGAACAGTAACAAGGAAACAATGCTCATAGAAAACTGACTTTTATGGCCGAGTGAGGGGCAAGTGGTAGAGATTACATAAGAAAGTAGCCAGGTGCTCAACTAAGCAGAGCACTGTAGACATAAAATTATTTTTGCCAGTCACTACTAACACCAATGGAAAGTTTTGAGCCAAAAAGTAACTTGATCAGATTTAAACCTCTTAATAGAACCATTCTAGTTGTGGTACAGAGTCTTGTTGTGGATCATAAGGCTAGACAGATAAAGAGGGAAGCAATAATCCTGGAAGAAGATAAGAAGATGATGGTGTCCTGAAGTAGATGATGTCATTTCAGCGTGTGAGAAGTGGTCAGATTTCAGGTCTATTTTGAAAGTGAAGTTGCCAGGATATTCTGGTATTCTGGGTGTGTAGGTTAGATGAGAGTTAGGAAAGATACTAGGTTAGAGCCCAGCTCACTAACTGGTAGGACAGTTGTATTATGCACCGAGGGGATGTTATCAGATCCATGATCAGCAAGGAAGAGGAGTGCAAAATTGCTATCCATGGCAATTTGGCATTAGATATCATAACATAATAAAGGCATTTTGTTGAGTGAAACAAAGTCAGTCACAAAATTACACTCTTAAAACTAGAAAAATATGGAGGGTAATTATAAAGGGGCAGTAAAAAGGAAAGCCTTTTAGTTGTTGTGCTTTGTATTAGTCAGGGTTCTCTAGAGTTATGGAATGAATCTCTATATATTTACACACATATATTTATATATATAAAGGGGATTTATTGGAATGACTTACAGGCTGCAGTCCAGCTAATCCATCAATGGCTAGCTGTGAATGGAAAACTCAAGAATCTAGTGGTTGCTCAGTTCCACAAGGCTGGATGTCTCGGCTGGTCTTCTGTGTATGCTGGAGTCCTGAAGTAGCTCCAATGCCAGCAAAGGAATGGATGTGCTAGCAAGGCGAGGGCAAGCAGGCCAAGAACAAGAGCTTCCTTCTTCCATGTCCTTATATAGGCTTCTAGAAGAAAGTGTAGCCTAGACTGAAGGTATGTCTTTCCACCTCAAGATCTGGATTAAAGGCATGTGTCTTCTTACCTCAAGATCCGAATCAGAGGTGTGTGTCATCCCACCCCAAGATCCAATCACAGATGTGCCCTCCATTTCTGGATTGTAGTTCATCCCAAATATAGTCAAGTTGACAACTAAGAATAGTCATCACAGAGTTTTTAATTTTAATTTGTGGGGCTGGGGACATACACATGGAGCCCAGAAGAGAACCTTGAGTGTCCTGTTTTACCCCTTCTGTACCTTATTGCCTTAAGACAGGGTATTTCACTGAATCTAGAACTAAGCTGGTGGCCAGCAAGCCCCAGAGATCCTCCTGTCTCTGCCACACCATAGCACTGAAGTTTTATGGATTTGAACTCAGGTCCTCCTTAGTTCTCAGAAATCTCCCGTTAGCCTCTTGCAATATTGGATCTTCAGTATTCAAGCAAATTCAAGTCTCACCCACTTTCTTAGTATATTTTTTGTTTTGTTTTGTCCTGGGGATTGAACCTAAGGGCCCACACTTGCTAGGTAAACACTTTGCTACTAAGCTGTATTTCCAGCCCCTTATTCTATTTTGGTTGCTGTTATAGAATACCTGAGGCTGAGTGCTCATTAAAAAACAGCAAACAAAATATTCATGGGGCTTGGTTATAGTTAAGTTTCTAAGGTACTTGGTACACAAGCATGAGAACCTAGGTTCCATTCCCAGAACCCATGTAAAAAAGCTGGGCACCATGGTATGTCCCTGTAATCCCAGAGATAGGTAGATCCTGGTGGCTGTAGGGCCAGCCAGTTTAGCTTCATCCTAATCCCAGGCCAGTGAGAGACCCTAGCTCCAAAAACAAGATGGACAACTCCTGGGAAAAAAAACACCTGAGGGGCTGGTGAGATGGCTCAGTGGTTAAGAGCGCTGCCTGCTCTTCCAGAGGTCCTGAGTTCAATTCCCAGCAACCACATAGTGGCTCCCAACCGTCTGTAGGGAGATCTGGATCTGGTGCCCTCTTCTGGCGTGCTGGCACCAGAACACTGTATACATAACAAATAAATAAATCTTTAAAAAAAATTTTAAAAAGACACCTGAGGTTGTCCTTTGCCCGCCACACATATGCATGTGTACACACATGTGAGGAAGTCTAAGATTGACAGACCCTATCTTGGTACCTTCATGATTCGTCATCCCATGGCAGAAAGAGGAAGAGCAAGAGAGCAAGAAAGGGACAAACTTGCTTTTGTAAGAAGCCTATCTAGATCATCCATTCAATAACACTACTCTGTTCATGAAGGCAGAGCCATCAGGACCTAATAGCCCCACCTCCTAACACTATTGTGTTGAGACTCAAGTTTCCAATTCATGAATGCATAGGAATGTGTTCAAAGCAGCATGCCCATTTTTTTCTTTAAAAAAAATTCCTTGGTGGCTGGAGAGATGGCTCAACGGTTAAGAAAGAGCATTGCCTGCTCTTCCAAAGGTCCTGAATTCAATTCCCAGCAACCACATGGTGGCTCACAACTATCTGGAATGAGATCTGGTGCCCTCTTCTCGCCTGCAGGCATACATGTAGACAGAATATTGATTACATAATAAGTAAATAAATTTAAAAAAAGAGCCTTGGGGCTGGAGAGATGGCTCAGTGATTAAGAGCATTGCCTGCTCTTCCAGAGGTCCTGAGTTCAATTCCTGGCAACCTCATGGTGGCTCACAGCCATCTGTAATGAGGTCTGGTGCTCTCTTCTGGCCTGCAGACATACACACAGACAGAACATTGTATGCATAAATAAATAAATAAATAAATAAGCCTTTCCCTTAATCCAATATTCTGTGACTAAAGTGTTATATTTCACTGTTCTTCCTGTCAAAACTTAGAAGTATTGTTGTTCTTTTTGCAGCCCAAGAAGTTATCTTTTTCCTTCTAAAACATTTAATGGCTTCCCATTGCTCTTGAGATCAAGGCCTAGATTTCTTCACATAGCCTGCAGGACCCTAGGGAGATCTAGCTTCTTGCCAATCTCTTTAGTTTTAGCTCCAGGTTATAGTTGTCGGTCCAGGAAAACAACCCTGATGATGTCAGTAGCTAAGAGAGATTGTTTTTGCCCCATCCTAGGAATAGGGTACTAGCAAATGTGAAGTGAAGAGATGCTTAAATCATGAGAATTGGGACCTCCCCTCTCTTGTTACTGGACATTCTCTGACTAAATTACTCCCAATTGACCTGATGGCCAACAGATATAAGGACACCACTCCAACGGATATATTAATGAGTTGCTCCATATTCAAGCATGGGCCTTTAGAACAAACAGCTTTCAGACCACTAGACACATGAGCCATTCTATTCTAGACCATCCAGTCCTTATTGAGCTAAGAACTAGAATTCCCCACCAAACTCCCAGACTAATGAAAAAAATTAGTTTTGATATGGCTTATATGTGCAACAACAACAAAAGATAAAGGAAATATTTCTTTGCATCGGTCAGGGTAGATTTGGTTGATACACTTCCTGGAGCTGCTGAGTACTGGAGGACCAGAGCAACAGACATCATCTCATCCTCATATATTTGGCCTAGTTAATAAGTTCCCCCATTAAATTTTCTTTTTTTCCCTCCTGCTTACCATTTTAGAGGCAATGGAACTTCGAGAATGGAGCCTAAAAATGCAATAACTTTATTCAGAGCATCAGACAATTTATACCCTGATGTGGGATGTCCTTCTGTATATGTGTTGCTTTTATTGGTTGATGAATAAAGCTGTTTCAGCCAATGGCTTAGCAGAGTAAAGCCAGGCGGGAAATCTGAACAGAAATATAAAGAGAGATTAGGTAGAGCCAGGGAGACAACATGTGGCTGCCAAAGGAGAAGGATGCTGGAACCTTACCGGTAGGCCACAGCCTTGCGGTGATACACAGATTAATAGAAATAGGTTAATTTAAGATATAAGAACTAGCTAGAAATACGCCTAAACTATTGGCCAAACAGTGTTGTAATTAATATAGTTTCTGGGCAACTGTGGAAACAAATGAACAATCTCCATTTACAAAATGACGCCTAACATTTGGCAACATACATTCACATAAAGTCTAAGAAAGAAAGAAAAAAAGGGGGGAACTTCTAGACCCACAAAAATTGGAGTCAATTGTAGCTTCTTGATAGCCACATTTTTGTTCAGATAGGCTCTGTTTGCTGGCAGTGAGCAAAGGCACCACTTCTTTAAGAGCTGGCTTCCTGGTTTGTGCACAGCTCTGGCACTTTCAGGATGTCCTGTTATGGAACACTTAAATGGGGTCTGTGAGCAGTGTGTTACAAATTGCTTAATGGTGACAAAGACCTGCTGCGTCCCTGGAGCTGGGGCAATGAGCATGGCTAGCAGAGGCAGTGAACATATCTCCATCATGTTGAATGGGGTGGAGTCAACAGGCAGGGCCAGAGAGTTGGTCTTAGTCACGCCTGCTTAGCATTAAAAAAAAAAAGGTGCTCCTGGTCAGAAAATGATTACAGATACTCAATAAAGACAGTTTCAAACAAAAATAAGCCTCCGAATGGGTCATAGTGTGTTTAAAATATGTACGTAGGCTTGGGAGAGAGGAAAAAGGGTATAGACAAGAGTACAGATGGTCATAGATTAAAGGAGTAAAGATAACAAATATTAAAGTTAATAATTAAATAAAATTAATTAAAATAAATAAATAATAAATTAAATATTTAAATAAATATTTAAAAGTAACAGAAAAAAGTCACATATAAATGGAAATATGCAGAGAGTCTGGATTATGTGTATTATTGTGTTTTCTTTGAATTTCTTGACTACAGAGAGACATTTGAATCTGGGGACTTTGGTCTATTGATACAAATTTAAGATTGACTTTATTACACTGTGTACATGTATTTCTGCTCTTGTTTAAGCTATTATGTTTATACAGCTCATCTAAAATGTAATGTATAATTAAAATTACAGATTAATGGATAATCATAATAGTCAAATTTGTAGTCATATTAGGTTTTCTAGATATACAGAGATATAGTACAGTTAGATAGATAATCTTCAACACTTCAAAGTCTTACAGAATATGGCATTTAAGATGTTTTAAGAACTTAGGCTTTTCTTGACAGTGAGATATGTCTGCTTCTGGCAGCACCAATTAAAAATTCAGAGAGGTTGATGGGCATTGAAGAAACTCATTGTGGAATTTGCCTTCAATATGACAAAGCTGGCCATGTGGGCAAGAAACTGCTCTTCCCTGGACTGCTTGGCAGTATACTGTATAAACTGGATATGCAAGACCCACAGAAAAATGACTGCTGAACTTGCCTGAAGATGATGAGATAGTCCTTCAGGATTCCTGCCCACCAAAGAAACTGTCAGACATGCTGCAGGACACAGAAGAAAATGAATGACAAGCTGCCAATATAGGAGTAACAGTCTTTCAAATTCCCTTTTTCATGGAAAAGTCTGCCAGATACTATAGGCCAAAGATGGATGCCCCAACATTACAGAAGAACTTTTGGTGACTGTCCAGGCAGCAAGATGTCTCTTTCAATTCTAGAGTTTTAGAAGTTGCTTACAATGCACTTCCTGTTTACTTAGGTAATATTATATCCTTTTGGGGTCTTTGGTGGAGTTGAAGACAGATAGTTACAATTATAGTTTTCCTTAGTCATGATAAAATATAAATTAGATATGAAACTTTAGACTCATAAAGAAATATTGTAACTGTAATTCTAGGTTGATACCCACTTTGTTATATGTAATTTTGCTATGTTAAAGTCAAAACCTTCCTTTTTAATTAGANTTACAATGCACTTCCTGTTTACTTAGGTAATATTATATCCTTTTGGGGTCTTTGGTGGAGTTGAAGACAGATAGTTACAATTATAGTTTTCCTTAGTCATGATAAAATATAAATTAGATATGAAACTTTAGACTCATAAAGAAATATTGTAACTGTAATTCTAGGTTGATACCCACTTTGTTATATGTAATTTTGCTATGTTAAAGTCAAAACCTTCCTTTTTAATTAGACAGAAAAGGGGAGATGATGTGGGATGTCCTTCTGCATATGCTTACTTTTATTGGTTTATGAATAAAACTGTTTTATCCTGTGGCTTACCAGAGTAAAGCCAGGTGGGAAATCTGAACATAGATGTATATAGAGAGTAGGCAGAGCCAGGGAGGCACCATGTAGCTGCCAAAAGAGAAAGACAGTAGGCCACAGCCTTGTGGTGATACATAGATTAATAGAAATGTGTTAATTTAAGATGCAAGAGCCAGCTAGGAATACACCTAAGCTATTGACCAAACAGTGTTGTAATTAATATAGTTTCTGTGTGATTATTCAGGTCTGGACAGCCAGGAAGCAAATGAGCAGTCTCTGCTTACAATACCATGAGGGTTAAGAAAATTCACCAGAATATATAGTCACAAGGACAAGCTGCATGTGGCAAAAACATGTTTTTCCATAGAGACATATAAAGAAATAACAATAGCCAGTTGTAAAGATAATCTGAAGTAAATTCACTCTTATCCAATACACCTGAGAGGGGCAGGAAAGCATAGTCCAAGAACAATTCCATGTTTTTGAGACAACTGAGATCAGAAGACTCTTGTTTTCACAAGCACTCAGAATTTCCTTCACATGACTTCATTTTTGGACTACGTCCCCAACATCCTCCCATCAAATTTTTTATACATTTGTCTATTGCAACAAAAAATTGCATAATGGATATATATGAAGGATAGATAATCTTACATATCACATGTCTCATGTGTCACTTGAAAAATTCTCATTGGATTTATTATAGTTTTCCCCTTCATCTATGGCTTCCATATTTGTGTTGTTAGTTGTTAATGATAAGTCTGGATCCAAAATTATAAAGCAGAAATTTTAGAAATAAACAATACAAGACTTTTACATAGCTCTTTTGATTGATGATGAAATCTTGTAGGATCTTGCCCCTTCCCATCCAATATATGAATTGTTCTTTTTATCAAAAGTATTTATGCTGCATATGCTACTTAGTATCCACCCCAGTTGCTAGATCTATTGTTGTAGTGCCCTAGTACTTGTGTTCAAATAATCATTGTTTCATTTAGTAATAGCTCCAAAGCACAAGAATAGTGATTATGGTGGTCTGGATATGCCAATGAGCATAAAGTACTTCCTTTAACAGAAAGACAAATTACAATATGAGTGGATGTCAATTTGGGGACCCAGAAGACACATGCAATGCATTGCCTTTGCAATTAATAGTTATTGCATCTTTAGCAATAATCCCTTGATCCTCAAGGGATATCTCTGGGATTAATTGCCTTGGCGAGACTGGAAAAGACTGTTGTGAAGTTGCTATACCTTTCATCATCATGGAAAATTAAAATACAAGTAAAGGATGAAAGTTTCTTCTTGTCATGAGATCAAGTATGCCCTCAGGAACCTCTGCTGGCATGTGTTAAGCTCTGCTGAGTAACTAGTATTAAAGTAACTGTGTAGAGAAAGAATGTGACAGAAGGGGTTCCTGAAGGGTGATGTATCGAGTTAACACATTCAGCAGGGGCTCCGTGTGTGGGGTGAAGTCTCAGTATCATCTGCAGTTTGATTGGGCTTCTAAAATGTCATTCTACAGGGAGGGGACATCCCATCAGACTACACCTTGGAGTCTCCTTTTTTAAAGAGCTGTTTGGATTTTAACTAGACATTTGGTATTTGGTGTCTGGCGACCTACCTGTGTGATAAAGCAGCCTGAACTAGCCACTCAGGCTGGGGGAAACATTAGTGCCTACTTGCTGAGATCCAAAGCTAACCTTTGAAAACTTTTTCTAGGCGATGACTTCTGTCAGGTGAAAGGACTTATGCCTGTAATTGCAGGACTAGAGGGAGGCTAAGCCAAGGGGATTGCTGTGAGTTTGAGGCTAGCACATGCTACAAAGTAAGTTCCAGTCCAGCTTCACTGGGCTACAGCATGAGACCCTGTTTCAAAACACACACACACACACACACACACACACACACACACACATAGTGATAGTGCTGGCGTCAGTGATGATGATCACTGGGCATGAACAGACCATAATTCCTTTGCCTTTTTTTTTTCAAAGCACATTCTTTCCTGCCAAGATCCTTTCCAAGCCTTGATCTGAGGTTTGCCAACATTCTGAAGATGTAATTTGACCTTATTTCCTTTCTCGTTTGGGAATAGAAGAAGTCAGACCTGTATGACAAGCACAAGGCAAATCCTAAAATGAATCAATCTTCTTTTAAAACACTATTGTGTTTCAGGGCTAGAGAGATGACTCAGCCATGCCTGATGAACTGAGTTTGAGCTCTGGGACCCATATTGTAGAAGGAGAGAACCAATACCTGAAAGTTGTCCTCTGAACTCTACAACTGAGAAGTGGTGCACAACTTCACTCCCAAACAAGAAAATAAAATGTAATAAAAAAATTTACAGCAACAATGTATTGTTTTACTCTCCTTAATATTTAGTTTAAACCTGTCTTTGCAAAGTTCATCTAGATTTCCATGTTGGCCAGTGCACAGTGGTCCCACATACTATTAGAGCAAAATGGAGCAAGGACGCAATCCAAGCCATCCGTCCTAGAACAAAAGAATTGGCCATAGAATTTTGCCCCTAAACACACAGAGGCCCAGTAAGACAGATGCCATTGAAGTGTTGATGAGACTAAGAGGAAAATGTACTCTAACTGAGGTCAGCCTGGCAGTGAGGCTAGCTGGCTAGGAATATCGGAGCATTAACCAATTAGTGTAAATGTGTCCACAGACATCTATATGGGTTTGGTCTTTCCATTTATCATAACATTTCATTATCAGGGCTAGAGAAATGGCTCAGAGGTTAAGAGGGGATTTGCTCTTCCAGAGGACTGGAAATTCAGTTCCCAGTGTTGTCATGGTGCCTCACAACTACGTGTAACTCTAGCTCCAGGGACCCAAGGCCAGAGCTGTGAGCACCTGCACACATGTGCACATACCTACATGCACGGACACCCCCACACACAATAATTAATAAAAATATAGCTTCAAAACAAAGAGAACTCTTTATTTTTAAGAACCAACACTGAATGGGGTGTGGATCTCTCTCTCTCCCACTCTCTCTCTGTATGTGTGTGTGTGTTTGTGTATGTGTATGTGTGTGTGTGTCTGTGCTAGGCAAGTGCTCTATCACTAAGCCACATCTGCAGCCCTCTTTTTATTTTGAGACAGGGTCCATTAAGTTTCCCAGGTTGGCCATGAACTCTAGCCTAGGCAGGTTCCTTGAAATTGTGATCCTTCTGCTTCAGTCTCCTAAGTAGCTGTGATTATAGACCTAAACCACACTTTTTTTTTTTTTGGTGTTAAGGTTTGCTAGAATTCATTCTTCTGAAAATAAAAAAGCCCCCCAAACAACAACATTAAAAAACCAAAATAAAGAACAACCTTCCAATTTCAACAAAGGATACTAGGCAGGTATTTATTTTTCGTAACGTGTTTTGTTGGTTTTTGTTGTTGTTATTTTGTTTTTCAAGACAGGGTTTCTCTGTGTAGCCCTGGCTTTCCTGGAACTCACTCTGTAGACCAGAATGGCCTTGAACTCTGAGATCCATCTGCTCTGCCTCCTGAGTACTGGTAGTAAAGGCATGTACCACCACGGCCTGGCTTTATAATGTGCTTTAAATTTTATTTTATTTTTTATATGTATGGATGTTTTGCCTGTATGTTTGTGCCTCAGGTCCCCTGGAGCTGGAGTGACTGTGAGATGCCATACGGGTGCTTGGAATTGAACCTGTGTCTTCTAAAGAACACTCAGAGTTCTTAACTGCTGAGCCCAGCCCTCCTGCCCAAAATGTGGTTTTTGAGACAGAATCTCACTAGGTAGCACAGGATAATCTCAAAATCACAATTCTCTTGAGGTAGATGTTTTAGAATTCTGATACCAGAGAGTCCAAGGACACTATGGAGTCAGTTCAGTGGAAGTGTCCCTTCCCAAGTACAGGGTGGGAGTGTTTGCTTTAGTCTGGTTTGCTTTGGGGGACTAATTCATTGTCTCTATTGTTGTACACAGCAATATGTACCTGTTGCAAAATTAATGCTGTTTTACTCCTAGAGTTTTGCTAACACAAGTAGGCTACATATAATACAATGAGAGTTACTGAATTTGTTTTGTTTTTGTTTTTCTCTGTGTAATAGCTCTGGCTGTTCTGGAACTCCCTTTGTAGAACAGGAGAGATACTGAAATCTTGTTAAGTTGAAATTTATTCAATACCACAGAAATTAAGAAGTTGTCTGTCTCCCAGGCCTCTGCTCGCTTTTCTATAGAAAGAGGTTATGTTGAATCTAAGATTTGCTCAAATCAACAACACATTTTTTTAAACCCAATTCCAGGGGAAAATGGGTAAGATCATTTGGGAATCTGATTCAGAAACCCTATCTTTAAAAACTGAACTGGGATTTCAGTTTCTCTACCTGAAGTGAAAGTTCCATTAAATATCTTTTAAATTTAGTTTTATACACCTTAATCATATTCACTCAGAAATTTGGATTTTATAAACTTACAACTCTACTGAGATCTGGTTAGAAAGATAATGGAGCGGCTATAAAGATAACTGCTCTAAAACCACTCTGATTAACTCTTTCGTGCATCTCTTCCCTCTGCACACACCATGGAAAGGGGCGAGTTGTTTAGACTCACACTGCAACCATCTACCCACCAGCCATTTCCTAATATGGGCAATTCAGCCAGCTAGTTTCGCTTCTGAAATCCACGCGCTAGAAAAATGGCATTTACATCTCTGTGTCTACCACTTCCTCCTGCCACCCCCTGCAAAGTGAGCTTTGTTTTCACATGAACAAGGCATCATCAGCAACTGACTGTCCTGTCCCCACATTGCGGGATCTTCCCTGGAGCATTCTAGTTCTATGGCTTAGTCACAAAATTCAAATAAATATTCACAAAGTTTAAGGACTCTCTATTAATGATAAATGGCAAACCAGGCATGATGGTGCACAATGGCTATCTAAGCACTTGGAAGGTGGAAACAGGAGGTTCATGAGTTCAGGATCAACCTCACTAAGTATGTACAAGACCAACTGGGGTACAGGAAACTCTTTTGAAAGAAAAAGGCCAAAATGGGGTTGGCAAAATGGCTACACAGGTAAAAACATTTTTCTTTTTTTAAATATTTATTTATTTATTATTTATACAGTATTCTGTCTGTGTGTATGCCTGCA
>LOEQ01005951.1:70233-81682 GCA_001685075.1 Bramus lutescens | reverse complement strand
GTGACTGAAATGAAGAGATAAGCACATGCCATATTTATGACTGCTTATCCTATTTTTAGAGACTTCCAGGCCAGATGTTTTACAGGTAGGTCATGAACATGCTATTCTACCCATGAGAGGCCCCTATGTGAGCAGACCCGTGCAGAGGTACCCTCTTGTGGTTCAGTGGAGCAACACTTGAGAACTCCAGATCAGCCATATTGGTGCTGGTTTCCCGTCTCACTAGCCAGGTGGCAGCAGCACCTGTCCTTTGTAGACTGGGAAGGAGGCTTTAAGTACCATCTTAAACTGCAGCGGTTCCAGACTTGATTTCCAGGCCTTCCTTATGATTCTGTCAAGATCAGAGGGTCTCCAGCTTTCCTGCTGCTGCGACCCTTTAAGACAGTTCCACAAACTGTGGTGACCCCCAACGGTAAAATTATTTTTGTCATAATTTCGTAACTGTAATTTTGCTCCTGTTATAAATCTTAATGCCGACATCTGATCTGCAGGATGGTTTTAGGCGACCCCTGTGAAAGGGTTGCTCGACCCACAGGCTGAAAACCGCTGGTAAGAGTCTTCATAAATCTGTTGCCGAGTGTCAGACTGTAGATTCTTCTGTTCGGATGTGACACCTCATGGCGTGGTAGTGGTCTGTCTGTTCTAACGCTGGAAGGTGAAGCATGTTCCTTTGGCAGCCAAGCAGAATTGGTCAGTGAGATCCAATGCAGAAGAGTTCCCAGCTACAGCTGCCAAGCGAGCATCACAGCCACCAGGGAGCAGCTGGATCTCTTAGGACCTGGGTAGCCACAGAGGAGACGGATTCAGAGAGTGACTGAGCTGCAAGTGGATGTGGAGTTTGCAGGCTGGCATCACGGAGGATCCTCTGCAGAGATGAAGGCTGGTGGCGGTCTCCTTGGATGCTGGTGAGGAAGGTTCTGGGAGTATCTGAGTCCGTTTTCCCAGGGGTAACAGGCTCCTGGTTTCTGGCTGGGGATGAGCTGCTTGGTTGCCTGATTTTTCTCTTCTCCGTCCCTCAGGAGTTGGGGCCAAGCTGAAGGATGATGGGCCAGATGTGAGCCAGGCCTCAGCACACACATCACTTCCAGGAGCTCCTGTGAGGCCAGGAGCGCTGCCAAGGTGATGAGAGACGTGCCTCCTTCCCTGGGTCAGCCTCCGGTGAAGTCATCTTCCCTCTGCACTCCATCAGCACTTGCTCCTGGGATTTCTGAGTCATTTGACAGTTTATAACATCACTTTAGAAACCAGAAGTGTTGTGGGAATGGCTGCAGAGGAGGTGCTTAGCCCGCGCCGTCATGTGGGAAGCAGCTCTTGAGACTGAGCCAAGGAGTCTGACCAGAAAACTCAACAGCATATAGAGAATCGAAGAGTATTGGAGAAGGGGGCCAGTTGCTAAGACCTGTAGCTACTGTAAAATCAAATCTACACTCTCCAGGGGATGCCATGGGTGAATGTTTTTGCAGCCCATGAGGCATCACAGTCTGGCACATGGCTTCATTTGGAGACTGCTAATGCCAGGAAGACTTCTTCCTTCCACAGAACTGCAGAATTCTTTTTGTAATTATCATCACCTATATTCTACCTTTGGGTGGTGTGTTGGTTTGAATAAGAATGCCCCATAAGCGCATATATTTTATTTTCAGTCACCAGGGAGTGGCACTATTTGAGAAGGATTGGGGGTGTAGCCTTGTTGGATTAGGTGTGGCCTTTGGGGAGTCACTGGGGGTGGGCTGGGGGTACTTACCCCAGGCTTGCTCTCTCTCTCTCTCTCTCTCTCTCTCTCTGCCTGCTGCCTGTGAATCAGGATGTAGCTCTCAGCTACTTCTCTGGCACCTCACCTGTCTACCTGCTGCCATGATGACAATGGACTAAGCCTCTGAAACTGGAAGCAAGCCCCAGTTAAATGTCTTCTTTTATAAGAGTTGTCTCAGTCATGATTCTTTCCACAGCAATAGAACAGTGACAAGAAGATGGATGGTTTGGGGGAGTGCCAGGACAGAACCCAGGGTCATCTTTATCTTAGGCAAGCACTCTACCATTGTAATGCCTATACCACAGGATGGTTTGTGAGTTGGGCAAGGGGCTGGAGATTGAAATACACACACACACACACACACACACGGGGAGTTATCCTTGAAACAAGAATGCCAATTTTATTGTGTTCCAGGGCGGCTTATACAGGGCTCTCCTTGACTAATGGCCGCACCCTAGCTCTTGGGAATTTTCAGCTGCAAGCCCACCAGAAACCACTCCCCTGCCAGCAGGAACTCATGAGGGTCTCATGCCCACAGCAGCTGCAAGCACAGGAAAACAAGCTGTTTACTCCAGCAGGCAAGCAGTCATAGAAATTCAGGGTCTGAGGGTCTGCAGTCCCCAACACACCATGGAACTGAACCATGACTTATGGCTTGAGGCTAAAAGAGCCCAGACTAGAAGTCTCCAGAGGACTGCTGAGATGGTTCAGCAGGAAAAGGTGCTTGTCACCAAGTCTGATGACCTTAGTTCAATCCCTAAAACTTACATGGTAGAAGGAGAACATTGACTCCTGCTAGCTGTCCTCTGATGCTACACAAGCACCATGGCTTGAACACACACACACACACACACACACACACTGAATTAATAAAATATAATAAAAACATTTCCAGGAAGCACAAGACCTCGTCCACAGTTTGCAATTTAATAACAGTTAACATGGCATCTAATCAGATCCTTTCCAATGTTTCTTCAGTGAAATGCATTCCCAAGAAATGAGTTCTAGTGATGTCCTAATGGCTATGTTTTCATGAATGGGAAGATAAGGATAGTCACTGATGAGGGAATGGCAGGAGAAAGTGAGTCTGTTAAGAGAAAAGTTGGAAGACAGGCTGCTAGGGCCATTCTCCCTTTTGCGATGGTATGTAGCCTTAATTTATCACGCGAGGATGCTTAGACCCAGAAAGAGTTTGCTGTGGGCCTGATATTTCTAGTTAAAAGTTCAAGTGGAGTTCTGATAGAAACCAAGACTGCTATCCAAGGTGAAATAAAACCCAGTGGGCTGTGTTCACCGTGTCTGCTGATACTGCAGTAACAAACTGAAATCATGGCCGATGTGGGTATAGCGAGTTCTAGCCAAATGCTCACTTTTGCTTAAGACTTGTGTACCCAAGTAGGTGCTCATTTAAAAGAGAGTCCTCAACAAAGCTCGAACTGCCTGGGACACACAGTGAACACGGGGGTGTGGGGAGGGGATCTAAGGTCCATCCCCGCAACCAAGGGCTCCCTGAACAATGTCCCTTGTTCCCTCTGCCATCAGACCATCCTGATGGAGGAGGACCCCTGTCCCTTCCTGTTCCGAGAGCAAGTGCATTGCTTTTTACAGCATGTACCTTCTTGGTCAGCCTCTGCACAATACAAGAAAATCAAAACATTGTTTCCTCACTTTCCCCAGAGCTAGACTCTCATCAGATAGAACTAATATTTGCCTACTCTACTGCTCCAAGACCTCCACCATAGGATGGAATTTTGTTGTTGTTGTTGGCCAGGGATAAGAGGATGTTTATTTTCTGAAGCTTAATACTATTATTGTCTGTGTGTTGTATATGTGTGTGCATGCTTACATGTTTCCTTGTGCCTGTATATATGGAGGCCAGAAGTCAGTTCAGGCATCTTCCTCAACTGTTATCCATATTATTTTCTGAAATATTCTTTCACTGAACCTGGAACCCATCATTTTCGCAGCACAGGTTGGTCAGCAAATCCCTGGGGCTCTGCTGGGACCTATGGGTCTTCCCCCTCGCAGTGCTAGGGTTATAGATGTGTGCTCCCATGCTCAGCTGCTACCTGAATGCTGGGAATCCAAACTCAAGCCCCTGTGCCTGTGCACCAGATACTTTGCCATCTCACCAGCCCCTATTTTTAGTTTATTTTAATTAATGCCTAAAGCTTGCACATTATGGGGCATCAGGACAATACTTCTTGACACTATAATAATGTGGAAAATTTCTTTAGGACGACGGTTAATATTGATCGCAAACTTGACGGGATCTAGAACCAGCTAGGAGACAAACACACATCTGTGATGTGCCTTCCTGATTAGGTTAACTGAAGTGGAAAGATTTACCCTAAATGTGGGTGACACCATTCCACGTGCTGTGGGTCCTGGACAAAGTAGAAAGGCAGCTGAGCAGCACCTTTAACCTCTGGCTCCTGAGTGTGGCTGCAAGAACAGCTGCCTCTCTCACCTTGCTGCCATGACTTTCCCCACCACAACAAGATGCACCTTCCTACTGTGAGCCAAAATAACGCTTCCTCGAGCTGCCTCGGTCAGGCATTCTGCTGCAGTAAGAGGAAAGCAACGAAGATACACAGACTACTTGCTTTGTGGGATTTGGATTCCCAGAGCTAGCAACGGACAATCTGAAAAGATAACCAATTCCTTTTCTCCAAGCCTGGCATCATCCGTTTCAATTCCAAGATGGCCCTTCCCGAGTGACCTGTGAACTGTGTTGTTTGTGTGTGTGGCGAGGTGACCCCAGCCCTTCCTGCATTCCAGGAAACAGGATGTAGTTGCTCTCCAATAATCTATAAAATACCAAAATTACCTACTCGACCTTCTGAAAATGACAGCGAGCTGCAAAGTACAATTGCAGCAGGCGGACGTGATCACGTTTGCTCATGTCCTGCTTGGGAACTAACAAAACATCCCCTTTAGCTCGGTACTTCCTTTCCCTCCCCGAAGGAATTTGCTATTGTTTGTAAATATAGTATACCCCTGCTATGGGCTTTATTTAACCACCTTTCAGGTGTTAGACTTTCTGAACATTCCTTATCACAAAGATAGAATTCACACACAATAAAATGCAGTTTTAAGTATACAGTTCAGTGATGTTCATCAAATATATATACCCATGTAAACACTGCTGTGCTCAAGATAATGTCACCCTCATCCTAAAGAGTCCCCCTGCTCTTCACTGTCAACTCTTCCATCTACCCTCAGTTCCAGTCATTATAATGTCATTTTGTTTTTCAAGACAGGGTTTCTCTATAGCTCTGAAGCCTGTCCTGGAAATCACTCTATAGACCAGTCTGGTCTTGAACTCACAGGGACCCACCTACCTCTGCCTCCTGAGAGCTGGGATTAAAGGCGTGTGCCACCACTGCTCAGCTATAATGTCATTTTTATGACTTCAGTTTTAATGAGAATATACTACAATGATAAAATGGAGTTCTACATGCTTCCACTTGAAACGCTGCGAAAGGTCCATAGGGAACACAATTTTATTTTATGGAGACAGGCTCTGCTGTAGCCAAGGTTGGTCTCGAACTTGGTATGTAGCAAAGGCTAGCTGGAACGTCACCTGGCTGCTGCCACCTGAGAACCTGAGATTACAGCAATGTGCTACCATGCTGGTTAGGGGACCTTTTTCTTTTTTTAATGAGACAGAATTTCTCTATAGCTTTGGAGCCTGTCCTGGAACTACCTCTTATAGTCCAGGCTGGCCTCGAACTCATAGAGATCTGCCTGCCTCTGCCTCCTGAGTGCTGGGATTAAAGATGTGGGCCACCACCCAGCAGGGGGGAGCATTTTAATAGGAAAAAAAGTAGCAATCTGTATGATACTCCATTAAGACACAACATTTATCTCTTTGCAGACCTTTCATTAGTGTGATCAATTTTTTTATTGTTTTCAGATGCGGCAGGAACAACTGTCCTGGTCCCCATGAGCACATTCCTCTGTTCTTGGAGGACATCTGTCTGAGCCACCCCACAGACCTGTTCGATTTAAGGAAGCTGTGATGGGTGTTGGGATTTGTACCAGGCATGGCCAATCCACACCTAGGATTCTGCTCTCATCACATTCCCTCCTCAGACCACAAAGAGCTGCAGCAAACAAAAGTTGGAGACTAATTAACTATGCTAGACTTGGGCTCCACATAACATGTTTCTGTAGGGAAAGGCAAGCCTTTCCTACATTCTTCTTTCCACAAAAGAATGCTGCCTGCCCTTCTTTCCTGGAAATTTTCGATTTTCTTACCTGGCCGTTTTCAAGTAAATCTTCAGGTTATGGAAAAATAAGGCTCTCCTGCGGCAGCAATGCATTTGAATGGAGGAAGCCTCCTAGTGAACCCATGTAAATCGTGGGTTGAAATGTTTGAATAACCAGATGGTAGAAACAAGGACGCCAGCATTTCCGGATAAACACAGGCGGTCCGCTGCTATCAGAAGTGGTTTGGAATCTAGACATGGATGGTGACAACAGCACTTGAGTACAACCTGGTATCCGCTAGTTGGGGGGTCTCTAAAGGCAAGGAAGATGGGATAGGAGGAACGTCCTTGTTCTGGACCAGGATGCTGTGTTTGAACGTTTTCAGTGGTTTAGGTGGTCGTTGTTCCCCATGAATACACTGGTGTGGATTTTCCCCGGTGTCATCTCCCAAAGAAGAGGAACATGATGGCCCTGTGGGGTTTTCTGATAGAAAGGCTACAGATGTGCAAGAAAGACAAGAATGGTAAGGATGGACCAGCAGTAAACACAGAGCCACACGGATGGGCATCAAAGAACCAGAGTTTTCACTTCCGGAATGGCAAATCCAAAAAGGTTGGTTGGTTGGTTGGTTGGTTGGTTGGTTGGTTGGTTGGTTGGTTGGTCCAGAGCTTACGCAAGTCCCTCGGTGGTGTGCCAGGAGTCTGAGGAGCTCAGTGTGCCGGTAGCAGGGGAGGTGAAGTGGTTTTTGTTATTCATTCTGTAACTGAAGCTGGCCACACCCTCTGGCATCTGACTGAGTAGGAAAAAGGCCTCAGGGTGTCCTGTGCTGGGGACACCAGGTGACTGTACAGAGTCCACGCCAGCTAGGAGATCCCAGCAGGTGTGGGCTGACGAAATGCGAAATGCGCAAGCGTGGAGGGTTTTCCTGCCTGGGTGGAGCTTCCAGGTGAGTCACAGCTCCAGGTGGGAAGGGGAGCTCCTCGGTCTCCTCCACTCCTGCTGTTTTGCCTGCCCTTTCTGGCTTCCTCTAGGATAGCTAACTGACTATAGCAGGATCCCTTATCTTTGCTTTTATTCTTCTTACAGATTCCAGTTCTAAAAATAAGGGTCAAACAGCAAACAGATTGTGCCCCCGCCCCCATCACAAGCTACTACTATTTACTAACCCAAGCTACTAATCAAGGATTTTAAAAACCAAAACACAAGGCGGGTGGGGTGTAGTCCAGGGTCAGTGTGGCTACAGAACTTCTCTATGTTTAGTCCTTTTGCTGGCTGAGAAATTAGATGCCTTAATGATGACCTTCAAAGAGATCTTAAGACACATCCAAAAATTATTCTCATTTGTATGTCACCTCAGTGTGGGTGGAGCAAGGCACTAATAATAACAAATGCTTATGTTGTGTCTTCTGTCTTCTTGCAGGTGACTGAGCTGGGAGGGTCTTGAGGTTTGTGGCATCTGTTCTGGGGGGCCTGTATGAATCTGGAAGGTCCATTTGGACATGTGTATCATCAGCAAAGCAGCCAGGTGGGTTTGCCTGGCCTGACCTGCAGATGTCTTGCTGACTCTGCTGATGGACATCTTGTGATGATACCTTAGGGAACCCATAATATAATCTTCATGGCATGGAAGAATACAGCTTTGTTGGCTAGGGATATTTTTTAGGTCACAATTAAGGTGAAGTTTTCCTTTGAACTCATGTGTCACAAGATACAGACACCTCTTAATTGACTCGAGTAAATGTGACATTAGATCAGGATGCTCCGGTGTGTCAGGGAACCCAAGGGCAAAGGGGCACTGAAGCAAGTGAGGCACCTGGGCTCATGACAAACACACCTGTCAAAGGCACATCACATCTCTGGACCTGTGAAAAGGGACTCCTGTGACCCAGCAGCAGCAGGCAAGGGCCTGCCCTGTTCAGTCAAATAGTGCAGCCCCAACTTGAAAGGCTCCTTGGAAACCAGAAAAACATCCTTTTAGAACTGAATGTGCAACCAAGAAAACTTAATGTATGACTGCCAACTCCCTTTTTATTCAAGATGCCAAAGTAAAGTATACCTAAAAACTAAACCAGACTATAATATTAATTAAGGGTTTGACGACAAATAGAAGGGAGAAGTTTCTTCTTCTTCTTCTTCTTCTTCTTCTTCATCATCGTGGTCGTTGTCGTTGTTGTCGTCTTCTTCTTCTCCTCCTCCTCTTCTTCTTCTTTCTTCTTCTTCTTCTTCTTTTGGAGGGGGCAACTTCTAAGTCTAGAAACCATAGGGGGAAATATCAAGGAATGAGTTTGTTCCTTAAAAAACAAAATAAAAGTGTTTGTTTCTGTATGTGAGGATGCACACATGTGTGCAAGTACCTGAATAGGCCAGAAGAGAGTGTGGCTCACTTGGAGCTGGAGTTGGAGATGGTGGTGAGCAGCCCAGTGTTGGTGATGAGAATTGAACTCTGGTCCTCTGGAATATCAGCAAGGGCTGAGCCATCTGAACCAACCCTCCAGGCCCTGAGTTTGTATCTTTAAATACTTTGCTCATGCTATTTAAAGCATCTTCCAAACTTAGGAAGATGACACTATTTTATCTCCCTCCCTCCCTCCCTCCCTCCCTCTCNTCTCTCTCTCCCCTCTCCTTCATCCCCCTCTCTCCCCTGTACCAGGCCTTTTCTTTCTCTCCCCACCCCTCTGTTCTCTTTTCTTTCCCCTCATCCTCTCTTTCCCCTGTATCAGCCTTTTTCTTTTAGGCCACCAGCCAGCTCCCAAATCATGACATGGAGACTTGTTATTAGTTATTAATGTTTGGCCTTGTCTTTTGCTTGTCCCCACTCACTGTTTCTCTTCATTTATGTTTTGCCTTGGGGCTTTATCTTTCTTTCCTTCTGTATATCTTGTTTTTACTGTTTCTTGTGTCTGGCTGGCTGGTGGCTGCCTGGCATCTGGTCCCAAGCATGTCCCTTTCTTTCTCCCTTGTTCTCTCCTTTTTCTCTCTTGAGCCTAGAGGTCTCCTCCGACCTATTCTCTCTGCAGGCCAGCCCCACCTATCCTCTCCTGCCTAGCTATTGGCTGTTTTCATTAAACCAATCAGATGTTTTAGACAGGCAAGTTGAAACAAATGCAACACATCTTTACATAATTAAACGAATGTAGCACAAACAAATGTAACACATCCTTACATCATTAAACAAATGCAGCCTAAACAAATGTAACACACACAGCTACAGTAATTAACCCACAGCATAAACAAATGCAACATAACTTTACATAGTTGAAACAATAGTCCACAACACTCCTCTCTCTCCCCACTCTCTCTCTTCCCCATCCTTCCCCCCTCCCCCTGCCTCTCTGCACAGGGGTGCGGGGATATGATTTAATCCAGAGCCTTGTAGATGCTCGGCAAGCGCTCCCCTACTGGACCATCCCTCAGCTCTGTTCTCACCTTTAAAAGCATGGGGCTGTCAGGTGACTTGCCAGATCCTACAGGACCCTCCTGAAGACCATAATTCTTGCCCTCTGTGCCTCTCATTTCCTGCATACAGACTTAGGTTAAAAGGGGAGAAGTACGCCGAGTGGTGGTGGCTCAGACCTTTGAGCCCAACACTCGGGAGGCAGAGGCAAGCAAATCACTGAGTTTGAGGTCAGCCCTGTCTTGAAAAACCAAAAGAAAGAAACAACCAAAATAAAAAAACCCAACATGTTTAACCAAAAACAGGGGGTGGGGGCAGTTCATCCACCCATTCCTGAGAGCAGATGACCCTGGACTTGAACTTCCACACTGTAATAATAATAAAAATAAGGAAACGATGATGATATTCATAATAAATATTATAGAACCAGGTGAAACTGGTACCCTAATGCATCAAAGGCGACATTAAAAAATGACACAAATACTTTGGAAAATAATTTCACATGTATCATAAACTCTTATCATCTTTGACCTACTTTTTTGACTGAAATTTCGAGCATTAGGACCTAATATTTCCTCAAGGTACCTAATATTGAGATTGAAAGACAATGTGGTAGTCGTAGTAAGTTAAGCATCAGGGCAGTGGTGGCACACGCCTTTATTCCCAGCACTTAGGAGAGATAGGCAGGCGGACCTCTGAGAATTTCGGGTCCAGCCTAGTCTACATAGTGAGTTCCAGTGCAGTAGAATAACATAGTGAGATCCTGTCTCAAAACAAATAAACCATGAAATAAAAATTTTAAAATAAGGGGCTGGAGAGATGGCTCAGCAGTTAAGAGCACTGGCTGCTCTTCCAGAGGACCTGAGTTCAATTCCCAGCACCCACATGGCAGCTCACAACCGTCTGTGACTCCAATTTTCTGGGATCTGATCTCTTTACGCAAATGCACTTAAAATAAAGTTAAATAAACTATTTTTAAAAATTTAAAAACAAGAAAAAGCGTGACCAGAGAAGTGGTCACATAAATTCTGATGTATCCATTCCAGTCAAATGTCCTGTGGTCATCTCCTATGATGGTTTTTACTTAAGTATCTATGTTCCAGACTGTTCTATCCCCAGCCCTCAGCAGGCTAGATTGGTCCCAGTGGGAGCTGAGGGGCTTCCAGTCTCTATAGGATTTGGGCTGACTGAGTGGACAGGTTGAGCTTTGTCCCCGAGGAAGGAAGTATGGTGGCCCTTGGCACTGACTGGAGTCTCTGAATGTTCTGGCAAGATGAGGAGGGGAAAGTCCTGTTTTTGCCTTAAGCTGTGGGATTTCTGACCGTGACCTTTGTGGTCATGCTGGCTGGCGTCTCTGACAGCGGCAGCACACAGTGAGCCTGTGCGCCCCAGTAGGGAGCAAGGCAGGGGACAGGGAGTGGCTCTCCCTGCTGCCCTTATTTATCCCATTCTGCATTTTTCTTAACATCTGCTTTGCGCGGGTTTTCTCTTAAAAGAACCTGAAATCACGAGCCAAGTGGCTCAAGGTCATCATCTCGACTCCCCGTCCAGCTGCTCCACGAGCTATTCAAATAAGGGGCGCTCAGCAAAGGGCGCAGTCACGCAGCTGCCCGCCCGTTACCAAGCAATTTCTGTGACTCTGTTAAAGCCGGCTTGGAATGCACGGTCTTTGGCGATTAACTGGAAATCAGCCGTCTTCACAGAAGGGTGTTTAGTGGCGTCAAATGACTTCCTAGATTTTTCCATTAGTGTAAGCAGGAGTGAGCTCAGCCACCTCCCTAACGGCCTTGATTAGCACAGCCTCAGGACCCCTTGGGGCTGCTCTAGCCAGGCCCTTCTGAAGTGACCCGGACAATGTGGCCAAGGGAACAGAGGCAACTCCAGAGAGCTCTTCACTACACCCCTGGAAATCAGAAACCACAGATTCATTTCTTACTCCTCCTGCAGCTCCCCGTGAGAGGCTACAAGTACAGCAGCAGCGGGGTACCTCCCTGGATCTGGACCAGGGTGAAGCTGCCTGCATTCCTGGGCTCCGGGAGCCCTGCCACACCTGTCTCCCCGCACACGAGGCCCCAATAAGCAGGTCC
>LOEQ01005951.1:27520-38601 GCA_001685075.1 Bramus lutescens | reverse complement strand
AGAGAGAGACAGAGAGAGACAGAGAGAGAGACAGAGAGAGAGAGGAGCATATTTAGCTGTACTGAGATGCATCTAAAAGATCATCAAATTTAATTAAATTTAAGTTCTTTGGTTCATGAGTTCTATATTGCAAAAGAGGAAATGAGACACACAAGGATTTAAATGTCAGCTTCAAGTTCATGCCACAATAAAGAAAAAAGCTCTACATCGAGGCCACCTGGTTCTTAGCTTAGTAGCCGACCCAAAATAAAGACAGACAGGAGGTTTAGAGGAATTTAATTAGCAATAAAACAAAGGCAGCAAGAGAACAAATCAACAAATTGAGTTGATGCTGAGAATGCCAGATGTCCCCTGCTGGTGACACCGAGCCGCACTGTGGTCACCATGGCTAATGCAACCCAAAGTTCTATAGAGCACAAAAGAAAATTGCAAAATACCCCAACTTTAAGTGAGCTGGACAGGTGGAAAAAAATGACCTGGAGGCCCTTGTCTGGCGATGCGGAATTCAAGGCAACCGGCAGCCGTAAGCTGACATGTGGTGGTCACAGTCTGGTTGGAGAAAGGCCGGGAGTGAGTTACTTGCAGAACTAAGTGTCCGTTATGGGTTTGATGCGTCCTCCCCTTGCCGACCTATCAATAAACCTCTTCACCCTCTGATCTACAGAGAGAAGTTGGATGAATGAGTTTCCCTCTTGCCCTTGATTTAAAATACTGCCAGGCTTAGCTCAGTGTAGTGGTGAATACCTAGAACTCCAGCACTTAAAGATGGAAGCAAGAATAGGCCGGGGAGATGATTCAGTCATTTTGGTGCTTGCTTTGCAAGCCTGAGGATCTTGGTTTGATCCCCAGCAGTCCTGGGGAGGCAGAGACAGAAGGCTCCCTGGGGGCTCCCTGTGCAGCCAGTCCAGTCTGATTGATGATCTCCAGACCAGTAAGTGCTTCTGTCTCAAAGAAAGTAGACAGTGTTCATGAAAAGGACATTTGACATTGCCCTCTGGCCTCCACACACGCGTGAGTACATGTGCACATACATATAACACCCTCCATGTATTGCCGCACCAATACCCACAAACACGCACTTAACAATTTTTGTTGTTGCTGTTTTAATTAAACAAAGCAGGAGGATTGTTGAATTCCAGGCCAGCTTGGGCTACATAGTAAGACTCTCAGAAACAAAATGAAACAAATATTAGCAGCATTTGCTTCTAAGGACTGTTCTCAGAACTGAAGAGTCTAGCCTGTTGTTGACTAAATCGCATTTAAAAGAGCCCAGACTGTGAACTACAGGCAAAGGGAGCTTTTGCTGCTTAGTATTTCCCATATAAGCATGTCTAAGGCCTTACGGGGTTTTAGGAAGACTCTGAGCCTAAAACACTGTTGTAATCACAACAGCAAGCTGGTGTTTTAAACCACAAGTGGGTAAGGTAACTGAGAACTGGTTTTCAACAGATAAATAGAGACTCGTGTTTACTTCAGACTCAGAATCCTGGGAAATAAAAACAGACAAACCTGAATCAGCAGCTTCGATCTCTGGGCACAGTTTAGGACACTGTGCTGCAGGGGTCCCCAAAACAAGTGCCAGACTTCACTACTGCAGCGCATGTAGCCTCTGGGCACCGCTCATGTGTCGCTAGATTTGAAGGCATTTTTCTGGTGTGCCACACCCTCACTTAAGTTAACTGTCAGTGCCCACAGTACAGGAGTAGTAAGTAGAAAGGCCAGGCCTGAACAGCCCTTGCTTTTCTGACACAAGACAGCTCATAACTCAGAAGAGCCCTGGCAGATTCACTGAGAGAAGTATGTGGTNTGTTAGCTCTTCCTGCCAGGGCCTGGCAAGTCCACGTCCTGTGTTCTGGGCTAATTGGATCATAATGTGAGCCCGTGGAGGCTGCAACTGCTCACTCATGAAGAACATCTGAATCCAGCATTCCTTCTGTGTGTTTGTAAACCCGCCTCTTCTCTTTGCCCTCTTTTATGGGACGCCCTGTTTTATTTAGTCCAGCAATGAATGGATGGCTAAGGGAGATACGAGTGAGCCCGTGTTGACAGGGGAAGAGATAAGTGTGCACACGACCAGACCTGATCCTCTTCTGTGGCTGTGGAAGGGATGGAAGAGACGTTCATTCTCTGTTTTTCTTTCTTCTTCTTTTCTTTTCTTTTTTCTCCTGGATCTTCAGGTCTGGGTGATACCAGGGTTGTATCGTGTTGTGCTATGATGTAGGACTTCTACTGAGAGCATGGGGTTGAACCGTGCCCAGTGGAGCAGACACGGAAATGCAGGACAGACAATGCCTTCTTCACATGGTTTCTTTTAAGGGTATCAGTTGTCTTGGCATCTCCATGGCCAAAATACTTGACTGAAACAACAAGAAAGGTTTCCTGTGGCAGATGGTTTCAGAGGCATCACAGCCCGTGGCGGAGGCAAAGTGTAACAGCAGAGGTGGCTTGATCAACAGGGACAGGAACTTACACACAAGGCTGTTCACAGGAATCAGAACAGGAAGCAGAGAAATCTAGGCTGGAATGTGGAGCAGGCATGGCCTCCAGAGGCCCCTTTCACCACACAGGCTCAGCGCACTGAAGAGTGGACAGCCTTGAAGCTAGCACCCCCCGGGGGAGTGAGCCTTTAGGGTGTGGGTCCTCAGGGTGCAGCTGTCCAGGTTCAAGTCATAGTCATGCCTCAGGTCAAGATTTGGATGACTTGGGGGCCTCTGTTATCCAGATAGTCCAAGAGCCTGAGCTCTTGGGTCCTATGGTAACTCTCTGGGTTGCTTTGGTCACCTCAGCCCAGGTGTGCTTGGCTGTGAAGAATTAAAGGCTTTCTGTCTTTTCATGGACTTCAATCTCAAGTTAGACTCCCAGAGGAACACTGGACACAAAGGACCAGCCTCTGGCTACCAGCCTGGTGGCAGGATAAAGGAAAGGAATGTCAGTTTTCCTTAGTGTAACATATGGTGTGGGAGGTCCTTCTGTCACTTTCATTAGTTAACGAATAAAGAACTTCTTTGAGCCTACAGCAGGGAAGAACAGAACTAGACGGGAAACGCTAGGCTGTATGCTGGGAGAAAGAAGGGTGGAGTCCCACTGCCAGAAACAGATATGCTGAAACTTTGCTGGTAAGCCACAGCCAGCTTAATTAATTTCTAGATTAATAGAAATGGGTTAAATTAATATAAGAGTTAGCCAATGAGAAGCTAGAGCTAATGGGCTAAACAGTGATTTAATACTGAATACAGTTTCTATGTGATTATTTCGGATCTAAGCTAGCTGAGCAGCCAGGAACCAACAAGCAGCCTCTGACTCCAAACACCTAAGATTAACAACTTCTAAGGTAAAATGTTTATTTTGACTCTCAATTTCAGAGCTTTCAGTCATGGTAACAACTTGGCCCTGTTACCTTAGCAACAGAGTGAGTAGATGGGGACAGGAGCACATGGTGGAGAAGCTGCTGACCCCGTGATACCCAAGAAGCCAAAGGAGATGGTGGAGGACCCAGGGTCCCAACATTCTCTGCAGGAATATGGTCCCAGTGACCTAACTTCCTTCCACAGATGGGATGAATTCTCTAAAGAGTCTGGCACCTCCTAATATTGGCCCAGGCTGAAATCCAAGGCTTTCTTTATTTGTTTGGGGGCTTGGGAGATGTTCAACACCCAAACTACAGCAGCTGAGAATGGGGAAAGGAACCATATGGCAGCCACCAAGCAGTGAAGGAGCTGCACCCCCTGAGGAAATGTCACTTGCTTGTCTCTGATCAAGAGGAAAACCATCTGAGGTGAGGCTTTAAGCTCTGCTTATGATCTTCTTTCTTTGTTGTTCCTATTCTTTGAGACAGGGTTTCTCTGTGTAGCCTGGAATTGACCAGGCTGGTCTCCAACTCAGAGATCTGCCTGCCTCTACCTCCTGAGTGCTGGGATTAAAGGTGTGAGCCACCACCGCCACCACCCAGCCATTGTCTTCATTCTGAACAAAGCAAAGGTAACTCATTCCTTTGCCACAAGAAGGAACCCAGAGTGCTCAGGGTGGCAAGACTAGAGAACTGGGGTCTGCGCCTAGGATGGGGGTGATCTGTGGGCAGCATCTTTTTCTAGTGACGTATTTAAATTATTTCAGGGTCCAGGAGGCATCCCAGCAAAGCCTGGTATAGAAAAATTATACAGATAGTAGATTGAATTATGACTCCTCAAATATGTCTAAGTTCCCAGCCTTAGCACCTTTGAATTTGACCTTTTTTGGAAAGACATAATTAAAGGCATAAAGATATGCTATTCTGATATGGGTGAGTGGGCCTTGAGTCCAGAGACAAATGTCCTTGTTAGAAAAGAAGTCACAGAGACACAGAGGAAGCCTTCATGAAGAAGCTGGTAGAGGGGGTTGTGTTTCCACAACCCGAAAATTGGCTTGGTTGCTTTCAACCACTAGAGGCTGGAAGACAGATAAGGAGGAGGTTCTCAGAGGCTCCACGTGGGATTAATCCCATCAGCCCTGATTAGGGCCTTCCAATCTCCAGAACTGGGAGCAAATAATTTTCCTTTAAATTTTTTTGGTACCTAGTTTGTGATAATCTGTTAGGAAGGCCCTAGGCCTTCTGCGTCACAAGAGACACCCAGGGGAGACTCAAACAGACCCCCCTTGGGCTAAGGATGCCCAACAGCACCTTTATAAATTGCTGTACTAATTGTTCTTAGAGCCTAGGCCCAAGGCCACACTGCTATAAAACAGGACATTTTTAACCTTAGGGAGGGGTGGCTTATTGGACCCCACCCCTTGCTCTGCCTTCAGGGAGTCTGGAATGGAGGAGCCCTCTGGTTGTCACTGGGAGCTGAGGAGAGCTGTCTTGTAGCTGCCTAGGGAGTTTGGTTCTGGCTGATTCCCTGTTGACTTCCAGAAGCTATTAACCACAGAAAGCACTGGTGAGCCTAAGGAAAGAGAGAGACTTAGCCCCTGGGCCACCAGACTGTCATTGCTCTAGGGCTTAGAGTCCAGGCTAATACCCACACCTCCCTCGGAGCCTGCCCCATAGAAGGCTCTCTCACACAGTTAACACACCACACCGCTTACTCTGAGGGAAGGCTGCTGCTGCACCAGGGTGGAGCTGCCAAGGGTTTGGCTGATGCTTCACCCTATTACCCCTCAGTCCCCAGCGTTTGTCTGGAGCCCAGCTCCCAAGGGAGGTCCAGCACACACTTGCTGGTTCCCAACTCTTTTTCCTCCCGCTACCTGAGGAAATCTCCAGAGGGCCAGCTCTTAACAAAGGAGAATTCTAGTAGCAAGGCCAGGGCTTGCACAGTACAGCATGAGACAAACCAGGGAGGGGCCAGCATTAAAAAAGAAAATCCGCACCCACACCTGTCTGTGTTGCCCTTCCCATAAACACCTGCCAAGCCTCTGAAAGAGAATTGCCCAGTCTTCACAGGGCACAGCTGGCGGGAGAGGATGGACAAAGAGCCCAACGCAGGTCCTCTGCCCATAAAAACAGTGTGACACTCCTGAGGGCTGGCCAGAGCCATGGGTTCCTGACGTGAAGGATGGCCTTTTAGAGCAGAAGATGACATTCCAAGCTACTTCATTTTCAAATGGGTAAAAAAAAAAAAAGACAGCGGCCCTTCCTTTTCATCTGGCAGGGGATTCTCAAGGCAGCTCTCTTAGCAAGGGGCTGCATCCCTCCTGATTAGCGCTGCCATTAGAAAAGCGATTCCTCAGCACAGCGAGTCGCCTCAAATCCTGACAACTGTAACCATTCCAGATGGCAAGAGCATCAGTGACCATAATGGCCCTTCCCGTCAGCGTTCTCCCGTGGATTGTTCTCGGAACCGCAGGGGACGCACACGGGCTTGTAGCCTGTGGAGAGTTACAAGGGGTGGTTGCAATGTAATGACACTCGTTCTGCAAACCCCACGTGGAAATCAGTCGCCTCTCTTCAGAGTCGCATCTTACAGGAGGGGCAGAGTCCGACTCCGGCTGTGAGAAGCAGAGAACAAAAAGACTCGGGCAATCCAGAAAACACTGAGCGGAGGTAGGAAACAGGCGCTCAGATGCACCGTCAGCAAGAAGGCTGCAGGTGTCTTTCATGTCACCTGCAGGCCTCCGGGTCCAATATGGGAAGAAAAAGAAACACTCCGTGTCGCTCGTGAAGAGACTGAGCAAGTCCCACGTCTTCGCAGTCCACATTTTTCTGGGAAAGATATGCCAAGTTAAGGAAGAAAGCCAATTTGGGGGGGTTGGGGAAATGACTTCAAGAGGTTGGTTACATTAAGCACCTTTCCCCACCTGGGTGTCTCCTGACTGTTAGGTGTAACTGTTAAAAGCATACTAAACACAGCTGAATTAATTCAACCAGTTTTGAGCATTGCATTATATACACACACACACACACACACACACACACACACATTATAAAAAAAAGCAGAACAGGGCAAAATCTCCTCCTCATTATGGCAGAGTGAAGTGCCCTTGCACAATGGGTTGTTTAAAGTTAATGGTGAAACAGCTGAGCAGTCACTAAGCAGGTGACACATTGATTTAATTCCAAGTTGTTACAGAGAGAGCAGCCGAGCTGATATACAGGCAGAGAGCTGGCAGACGGCTCCTTGTGGTGAGAATATTCATTTTTATGAATTACTCATTCATTAAAAAACATCCTCCTCTTTAGCCCTGTCCTCATTTCTCACCCCTGCAGTGAGTCCAGGTCCTAGGGTTTCAAAAAGTACTAGAAAAGGGGTAGCTGTGCACTTTAATGGGGAGGACGATGACCAGGAGACTCCTGTTTTGGATAGCCCATATAAATACAGAAGAAGAAAAAAAAAATCAGAACAAGGCAGAGGCAGTAATTGGCCTTAGAAGCGTCAGTCAGCTGGTTATTTACTGAGGCTACACTGTGTATTTTCACGGTAAGTTTGTTTCAAATCCAGACTGTGATTCATCATGACAGTGAAGCTTATCTGCTCACCTCGTGCAGGAAGACACTCTAGACCCGGCTCACCTAATGAACCAAAGAATAAAAGCTATGCACTCGGGCAAAGAAGCACAACCCTCCAAGGGAGGTGCATCAGAACCTCGTCATTTCTGCGCGAGCTGTACCCGGGACCTTGTGTGCGCTTGTCTCCGCAGATCTAGGAATACCCTTCGCAGTTGCTCAGCTTCTTTTATTGGACGAGTACGGCAGGGTCGCTGCTGGGTCTGATCGTCGTAGCCTAGTACTCTCTGTGTTTTATCTGCCCATCACGGTCCCTACTTCCTCAAGGTTTCTGGATGTTCAGCCAGCAAAAAGGCACCGAGACTATCCTCTGTCACTCCAAAGTGCATCTATGTTTCCCTGTTTGGGTCCCTCTCTGTGTACAATCTGCCTGAGGAACTGTGGGAGCAAGGCCGATGGGAGAGTTGAGAAAGAGATGATGGATGAGCTCTTCCTGACGCTACAGCCCAGGGAACCCTTTAACGCCTTAAGTCAGAGGTGAGGCAATAAAACGAAGCGGCTGAGAACTTGGGCTCTTTGCCTGAGACCTGGGACTCTGACTGACTACGTGTGTGGCCTTCAGCAAGTTACTCAATCTCTCTGAGCCGTCTTTTCTGGAAAATGGATACAATTCTATTGTTTTCCTCATAGGTTTGTTATGGGACTTAAATGGAAGTAAATGATTTGGAGTATTGCCTGGTGCTGTTTTCTGAATGTCCCTGTCTCTCTCGAATCCATATATTTTAATGCAATCACCAAAATGATGGCCTTAGAAGGTGGGGCCTCTGGGAAATCATTAAGCCACTGAGTTCCTCCATCATGAGCATGGTTTTGCTCACATGGACAAGAGACCTTGCATTGTCTGCTTGGTGCAAGGTTTGCAGGCATGCACAATGGAAAACATTTGGGGACATGGAGGATTTTACTGAGATTCCGTAGGAAGGCCAGACAGTACAGGTAGAAGTTCCAGGAGCTCTTTAGGGAGGACTTGAAGTCCATCATCTTCCCGAGTGTTTTGGCATTGCATTGAATCTTCGGAGGCCCACAGTATACTAAGCACAGGTTGCTGAGAGTACCCTGTTGGTGAAAACAGACTCCAGAGTCTCCACAGGCAGGCCCTGTGAGGGTGAAACTGCAGTTGCAGAGGAGAACCTCTGATGCCAGAGACACCAGGGGCCCCTTTGATCAGGGGCTCTGAGCAGCCAGCAAAGCCAGCCATGGCTAGCCGAAGAGAAAGGCCATGTGGGCTGCAACGAACAAAGCCACAGCCCATTGGAGCTCATAACATGACCCCATGGGTCCTGGGTGCCAGATATGGAGCTATAGGATTTAGTGTTAGATTGTTGCTGGATTTGGGCCTGACTTTGGTCCAATTTATTCTCATTATTTTCTTATTCTTCCTTTTGAATAAGATTGTTTACCCAGTGTCATTTTGTCTGGGCTTCATTTAATTTTATTATTATTATTATTATTATTATTATTATTATTATTATTATTATTACTATTTACAGGCACTCACAGATCTCCTGGGTCTGGGGAGGGAGGCAGGGCTCTAGATTTACACATTTGAAGTGCTGAAATTGTTGATTTTTAGGCTTAGTGGCTATTAGGGAGGTGGTAGACTCTTTAGGAAGCAGGACCTCTTTGGAGGAAGTTAGGTCACTGGGGGGCATGCCATTGAAGGGGATATTGGGACACTAGACCTTTTCTGTCTCTCCCTCTTGCTTCGCTTTTGAGTTTCTGTGAAATAAACCAGGCCCCCTCTGCCACATGGCCTATTGTGCTAGCAATAAGAGGACCTTGTCAATGGCGACTATGCATGACTATCTCTTTATTTCAGATCCACAGGGAAGAGGGCTGACCATTGAAGTTTGCTGCTCCTGGATACTGAGAGAGGAAGGCTGGATATCCCACAGCTAGGAACTAGAAAGAGCTCCTTTGGGAGGGCTTGAAGTCGACCATCACCCTGCCCGTTCTGATGTTGCGTTGATTCTTTGGGGGCTCACAGTACACTCTGCTGAGGATGCTAAAAGTTCTCAATGGGTCAAAGCGGACTCCAGAGACTGAGATTCATTCTCAGGGAACAGTGAGAGCAGCTGTTCTCAAGCTGTGGATCATGACCCCTTTCAAGGGGTTGCCTACGACAATAGGAAAACACAGATATTTACATTAAGATTCATAATAGTATCAAAATTACAGCTGTGAAGTAGCAATGAAAATAATTTTATGGTGGGTTCACCACAACATGAGGAACTGTATTAAAGGGTCACAGCCTCAGGACAATTGAGAACCAGAGAACACACAGCAACCACTGATCAGGTTTCCCACCATGTGGATGAACTGATAATACACTCGGGGGGAGAGTGAGTTCAACCCATTCTCTATGACAATTTCCTGCACGTAATATAGTTCTTTCTTAATTGTTGGGGGATATTCAACCACACTGTGAGCCCCAAATTAGCATTTGTGTTTATTAAATAAAATTATTCTTGGGTCAGGAGGTTGAGTCAGCAACTAGTTGCCAGAAAATAATCATAGAGCATCGGAGGCATAGGAAGGAGATGGAGGGGTGCCCTGGAAGTAGTAGAGAGGGATTTTGTTTTGGTGGAGCAGAATTTCGTGCTTTTGGGGAGACGCCAGCAGGGAGAGGTTAGTCAATTGCTATTCAGCCTCTCTGAGCTATCAGGCTTTCACCCCAGTCTTTGAATCTCACGTCTAATTTACAAGTAGAAGGATAGAGATTTTGTTAAAGCCACCTTTAGCACAGTGACAGAGAAGGTGACTGTGGGAACAGAACAGGCTGGTAACTGTGGAGTTGCAATTACTGGCTGAAATAGCAGCAGATTAAGGTGCAGTCACTGGGCTGAAGATTAAACAATACTTAATTCCTCCCCTTGCTCCTCCTCCTCGCTCTGCGCTTTCTTCTAAAATTTATGGGGCTAGATAAGAGATGAATTTGGCTCTCAGGAAGTGCTAGTCTCAATCTCCTTGGCTGAGAATTATCTGGGAGTTCTCCTTAAATGCACCGACTCCTGGGCCAAACCCGGGGTTGCTCGTTAGTCTCTGGGATGACAACTTTTAGAAGTGTCTTTGGTCCTTTTCACACACACCTCAGCCTGCAAACTGGCTTCAAAATAATTTAACTTAGCACATTTATTTTGCAGGTGGGTAAACTGAGGCTCAGATAAGAAAAGCACCTTTCCCCATGTCACCAGCTAGCAAACAGCAGAAGCAGCAGCCTTCAGGATAGGAAAGACAGGTGTATTCTTTTCATCAAAGTACACTTCAGGGTGTATAGCTGTGACTCTTCCAGACAAGCAAATGCCAAGTTCGGTTTCCTCCCCAGCTGGCTCTAGACCTGATGACAGCAATGTAGGACTTATCGACATATTTCATAACAAGCATAAATTCTACATTTCCAAATAAAGCCAGAATCCAGTTTATGCCCAGTGAAAATAAATTAATTTTAACGAGGGTCTCACTCACAGTGTTTACGGATTTTTGCATGTTTTATCCGGTAATTTAATGCTATTTTGCCTTGAGTGCTGATACCGAGTTGATGAAGTGTTTTTAAGACAGCAAAGAAAAGACTGTAAACGTAACTCTTTCCCACCTTTAAAATTCCATGAGATAAAAATCAGATACAGTAGCAAAGAGTAGATAAAACAGAGAGATGGGCAAAAGTCAGAGGTAAAGGGACAAGATGACATAAGACACCCACAGAGCAGAGAGCTTCATAAAGCATGCTTGTGCAATTCAGGGACAGAGTCCACGGCTACTGTCGCCTACAGACTGCCTGTCCGTGGGGAATGAGAGAAGACGCACGCGTGGGGGGGGCGTGGAATGGTGAGATGGGGGACATGAGAACCAGTGAGGGGGCCTTAGACTTACCTGCTCCGTTTAGAAGGGGATCCAGTGTGGGGGCCCACGGTGCAGGAAGGCTGTAGTGGAGACAAGGAAAGCACAGATGCTCCAGAGCCAGTATGGAAATCCAGAGCCGCAGAGCTGGGATTAAGGGCGTTCTCCAGCTTGCCTGCCCACTCCAGGTCTCTTGGCGGGCAAACGGCAAACCCAGCTGAGACGGTTTTCTGTCGTCTCTTCATTCGTTCCCTTGGCTCTCTGATTT